>WNWK01022565.1:0-32335 GCA_009830355.1 Cherax destructor
GACCAGCAGGTCATTTCCAACTTCAAGAAACTGTACACCAAAGCACTGTTTGAAAAGTGCTTTGAAGTGACCTCGGACACTGAGTTGACCCTAAGAGAGTTCTGGAAAGATCACTTCAACATTGTGCATTGCATACGCCTTATAGGTAAGGCTTGGGAGGAGTGACTTCAGGACTTTGAACTCTGCTTGGAGACCATTGTGGCCAGGTTGTGTCCAACAGAGGGATTTTGAAGGATTTGAGGCTGACCCTAACCTTGACCCTGATGACCCTGTGCCTGTTGTGGACTCTATTGTGGCATTGGGGAACAGCCTGGGGTTGGAGGTGAGTGGTGAGGATCTGGAAGAGTTGGTGGAGGAGCACAGGGTAGAGCTAACAACTGAAGAGCTGCAAGAGCTTCATCTGGAACAGCAACAGACCACAGCTGAGGTTATTGCTTCAAAGGAGGAGGGTGAGAGACAGAAGGAGGTGCCCTCTTCAGTGCTTAAGGAGATGTGTACAAAGTGGAATGAGTTGCAGACATTTGTTGAAAGACAACACCCTGAGCAAGCTGAAATGAGCCTTCTGTGCAGCCACTTCAGTGACAGAGCCATGTCGCACTTCAGGAAAGTGTTGAAGGGTCGCCAGAAACAGAGGACTCTGGACAGTTACTTTACCAGGCAGGGGTCTGGTGACTCTCAAGCTGGTCCTAGTGGCATTAAAAGACCAAGAAGGGAAGTAACCCCAGAGAGGGACTTGTTACCTGAAGTCCTTTTGGAGGGGGATTCCCCTTCCAACCACTAACTCCCTGCCCCTATCAGCAACTCTACCTTCCAGATGCCTGCAACTCTTCAATAAAGGTAAGTAAATGTATATATATATATTGTTTTTAATTTAGTATGTGAATATTTTTTTGTGGAACGGATTAATTGTATTTACATTATTTCTTATTGGAAATAATGGTTCGAATTTCGTAAACTTCGATACTCGGGGGTCCACTGTAGTCTTAAGCAGTAATATATCATGACAATGAACTACAATTACATATTCACCTTCAATTTTTGCAAGATCTGTTGGTCTAAAAAAAACTTGTTTGGCTTTTTTGGGGACTCCCAGAAACGTAACCCTATTTTTCCCATAAGTTCTTTTAATTATCTAACACGAATTTGTCTAACACGACATTTTCAGGAACGTAACTACCATGCTAAATGACGGTCTACTGTATAAATAAAATTTCACAAAAAATTATAATCTAATATGAAAGTTATATTTTTTAAACAAGTAATTTTTAATCTATTGAGTAATTTTGCTATACACAAATACACAAATTTGTTTTGGGGTAATACCCCTCAAAAAAAAGTTTGCCACCCTCTGATCTAGCTATATCAAATAGGGCTAAAAATAATCCAGACACAATTCTTGCATTATACAGTAACACAATTAGAGTATTATAGATCTCTATTTTATGTAAGTAAAAAGAAACCCATAAGACAAATTTTCAGTGACTTCAGTCTTTTCCATTACGTATATTCTTCTTTGAAAAATGCAGACTAATTTATTTATACAGCTGCTCTAATGCATCAGGGTTTTCCCTGTCTACATTGCTATCTAAAAAAAAATCAAGGAATAAATGTTGGCAAAGCAAAAATTGTAAAGACCACCTCCGACCACCATGCAGTTCAAAAGTGAATGTGCAGACTCCACACAAACAGTGGCCCCGGCCAGGAATCAATTTTTTTTTCTCTCAGCAACATTATAGCAAAACAACATTGAATGAAATGACGTTAAGTGAGGATTTACTCTACTTGCATACATGTTTCAGTCATTTTTATTTACTGTATATTATATCAACTGTTTTTCAAGAAATTATTTTTCATTCATCTCTCTTACAGCTTCACCTAACAACACAAGCTGGAACCTATATTAAGGAGTTTGTTCATGGTGACTTAGGGCGTACATCCCCTGACCTAGGATCTATATTAGGCTTAAATGTTGATATAGTTGCTTTGGATGTTGAGGTAAGAAAAATGGGTTTTATTGGGCAGTTTCCTTCTCAATGTACTATATGCCATGGCTTCTTTATGTATTATTTTTGTTATAATCACAAAAATTGCCGAACCAATGTGTTATTCAGCACTAAATGGCAAAGGTGTGCTGATGTGCATAGTTTGTGAATTAACTCTTTCACTGTCGTGAAATTAAGTGCTGACAATGTTGCTATTTTCCAAAAAAAATTATCTTCTATAATAATAATAATAATAATAATAATAATAATAATAATAATAATACTTTATTGTGACATGGTACAATGATACATGGTAGACAAGATATATTTCTTAATGAGATGTACATGCCAAAAGCCCCTAATATGCTGTGCATTGCGGGCATTCTTAAGACTACTTTATTCTAGACTACATGGTAAAAAGTTATGGTTGACAATTTATAAAATAAGTATAATTGCATATCTAAGTTATAAAGTTTGAATATAAGTTGAACATATCAATTAATTGCAGCAATGCAACTAATTGAGTGAGATAACAATTTAAAACAATTAGTTGCATTGCAGTTACAGTTTACGTGGTCATTATAATGTAAATGTTAGGTAATAGTTATCTTAGTATGTATTATTCATAACAGGTTTTACATTTAAGTGATTAGTCAGGTTTTTACATTAAGTGATTATTCTACTTTGTTGAGAATGTTTGATATTGAGCATTTAGCTTTGGGTGAGAAGGTGATTTTTAGCATCGTTTTGAATTGGGGTACAGGCAGGGTTTCTTTGGCAATGACAGGTAATGAATTCCAAATTTTCGTGCCTTTTATATGCATTGAGTTTTTACATAGTGTTAGATGGACACGGGGAACATCGAGGAGTGATCTGTGTCTAGTGTTATGGTCATGTGTCCTGTTAAAATTGGTAAGAAGAAGTTTGAGTGGTGGGTTAATATTTGCATAGAGTGTTCTATGTATGTAATAGGCACAGTAAAAAGTATGGATGTCTTGTATGGTGAGTAAGTTTAGGTTTTTGAATATTGGTGGAGTATGTTGTCTGGAGTGTGAATTTGTTATCATTCTAACTGCTGCCTTTTGTTGTGTTATTAGTGGTCTGAGATGAGTTATTGATGGCAAAGAATCTTTTTCTGAAGGTAATGGCACCAAAAACAGGAAATTTTATGGAAAACTTATGAAATTGTGCAAGTGCAAAGTTGGTGGTCTGGGCACAATTTATGCATTGATGATTTTGTCCAATTTGAGTCCTATTTTAATCCAGTTCCACTGCTCATTTTGACCCAATTTTTAGCTACTTCGCTAGTATGCCTTATGTTCTATCAATTGAGGACAAGAACTACCAGAAATTGGTAATTTGGCTAATTTTACACAAAATTAAAAAAAAATCCAGTTTGAAAACAAGAGTCCAACATAAACACTGTAGGCATTCCAGCCACTAAAACAACCTATCCTCTGTTTATTAATTTAGTCTCCAAGTAGCCTTTTATATTACACTTGCCCTCCATTTTGAATCCATCAAAAAAAAAAAATTGAAGTTTTACTCTAATTCTCAGATAATAAAATATAACCAAGAATGATTTGTTATGGTTTAGGACATCCCAACAATTAAAGCAGACCTATTAAAAACCCATAAGATATAATGGGGGCCCATAACCTTCCTAGGGAAAATCATCAAAATTAAATTACTTACTGTTTGAGACTGTCATGGAAGATATACTACTACAGTAGTGTGACTTCCATTCTACCAATTGTAACCAAGAAACGACCAATAAACTCATAAAAACCATCCTAGAAAACACCTCAAAGTTGCTATTTTAAACTCAACACAAGGTCAGAGGTTTGCTTTTCCCATTATGCACTGCTTGGGACAGGATTTTTTCTTATACCATGCACACTTGCCATACAGACCCATTCTCTCATGTCTAGGCAAAAAATTTACCACTCACAGCTTATTTGAGGGAGCTGAGCTCAAAATGTAGATCCATGTGAGACAGTGAAAGGGTTAAGTAAGGCTCAGTCAAGAAGATAAAGAATCTACGTTAAAGATGGGACTTTACAAGGAGATTGCAATCAAAGTAAGGGTATCAAGGTTTTCTTTGTGTAACTTTTTTTTTTTTTTAGATGTTTTATAATTAATTGTGATTTATTACTCTCAAGCAAGGTGACTGCTATGGAATAAAGTGAAGCCTGACCTCAAACGTTTCTAAGACCAAAAATAATGAAATTTCAGACACCAGTTTCTGCAAAACCTTATTAGTTTGGATGGTATTCTTTTGTAAAAAAGGATTTACCATTGATTTTGTAGATATCCTCACCTATACCTCAGAATATCTTGCTACTTCTACTTACACTTAGGTCACACTACACATGCATGTACACGTTTTGTATACACATTCATCTGAGTTTTCTTTGATTTTATCTTAAGAGTTCTTGTTCTTATTGCTTTTCCTTTCATATCCATGGGGAAGTGGAATAAGAATCTGTCCTCCGTAAGCCCTGCGTGTTGTAAAAGTCAACTAAAATGCCGGGAACAATGGGCTAGTAACCCCTTTTCTATCATATGCCTTTTCTAAATCCATAAATGCAACGAAAACTTCTCTACCTTTATCTAAATACTGTTCACATATATGCTTCACTGTAAACACTTGATCTACACATCCCCTACCCACTCTAAAGCCTCCTTGCTCATCTGCAATCCTACTCTCTGTCTTACCTCTAATTCTTTCAATAATAACCCTGCCATAGACTTTACCTGGTATACTCAGTAAACTTATTCCCCTATAATTTTTACACTCTCTTTTATCCCCCATCCCTTTATATAAAGGAACTATACATGCTCTCTGCCAATCCCTAGGTACCTTCCCCTCTTTCATACATTTATTAAACAAAAATACCAACCACTCCAGCACTATATCCCCCCTTGCTTTTAATATTTCTGTCATGATCCCGTCAGTTCCAGCTGCTTTACCCCTTTCATTCTACATAATGCCTCACACACCTCCCCCACACTCACATCCTGCTCTTCTTCACTCCTAAACGATGTTGTACCTCCCTGGCCAGTACATGAAATTACCGCCTCCCTTTTTTCATCGACATTTAAAAGTTCCTCAAAATATTCCCGCCATCTACCCAACGCCTCCTGCTCCCCATCTACTAACTCCCCTACTCTGTTTTTAACTGACATAAGAACATAAGAAAGGAGGAACACTGCAGCAGGCCTGTTGGCCCATACTAGGCAGGTCCTTCACATTCCATCCCACTAACAGAACATTTGTTCAACCTAATTTTCAATGCTACCCAAGAAATAAGCTTTGATCATTTTATTTACTCATGTGCAATTCCCACTCAAATCCAACCTCTCTCACTCATGAATTTGTCCAACCTAAATTTAAAACTACCCAAGGTCCTTGCTTCAATAACCCTACTAGGCAGACTGTTCCACTCATCAACTACCCTATTTCCAAACCAATACTTTCCTATATCCTTTCGAAATCTAAACTTATCCAACTTGAATCCATTATTGCGAGTTCTCTCTTGGAGAGATACCCTCAAGACCTTATTTATATCCCCTTTATTAATACCCATTTTCCACTTGTATACCTCGATCATGTCTCCCCTCATTCTACGTCTTACAAGTGAATGTAATTTAAGGGTCTTCAATCTTTCTTCGTAAGGAAGATTTCTAATGCTATGTATTAATTTAGTCATTCTACGTTGAATGTTTTCTAACGAATTTATGTCCATTCTGTAATATGGAGACCAAAATTGAGCTGCGTAATCTAGGTGAGGCCTTACTAATGATGTATAAAGCTGTAATATAACCTCTGGACTTCTGTTGCTAACACTTCTTGATATAAATCCCAGTAATCTATTTGCCTTATTACGTACCCTTAGGCATTGCTGTCTTGGTTTAAGGTTGCTGCTTATCATCACCCCCAAGTCCTTCTCGCAATCTGTATGGCTAAGTTCTACGTTATTTAACTTATAAGTGCTTGGGTTATGGACACTCCCGAGCTTCAGAACCTTGCATTTATCCACATTGAACTGCATCTGCCACTTTTCTGACCACGAATTAAGTTTGTCTAAATCACCAGGGGCCGTTCCTGCCTAACTAATTTATTAACTTTTTTCAGTAAGGCTTTTGAGGCAGTTGATCATGATAAAGAATTCGATATTGTTTATTTGGATTTTAGTAAGGCTTTTGATAGAGTACCACATCAGAGACTGTTAAAGAAAGTGGCTGCTCACGGCATTGGAGGAAAAGTGTTTTCATGGATCGAGTCATGGCTCACCAATAGGAAGCAGAGGGTGTGCATTAATGGGGTTAAATCTGAGTGGGGATCTGTAACAAGTGGCGTTCCACAGGGATCGGTTTTGGGCCCGTTGTTGTTTATAATATATATAAATGACCTTGACGAGGGAATTACTAGTGATATGAGCAAATTCGCTGATGACACGAAGATAGGTAGGATAATCGATTCAGACGTAGATGTCACGGAACTTCAGGAGGATTTAGACAAACTCAATTCCTGGTCAGAAAAATGGCAGATGCAGTTCAATGTAGATAAATGCAAAGTTCTAAAGCTCGGGAATGTTCATAACCCTAGCACCTACCAGCTTAATAATGTTGAACTCAGCCGTACAGAATGCGAAAAGGATCTGGGGGTTATGGTAGCAGCAACCTCAAACCAAGTCAGCAATGCCTAAGCGTAAGAAATAAAGCAAATAGATTACTGGGATTTATATCAAGAAGTGTAAGCAACAGAAGTCCAGCGGTTATATTACAGCTTTATACATCATTAGTAAGGCCTCACCTAGATTATGCAGCTCAGTTCTGGTCTCCATTTTACAGAATGGATATAAATTCGTTAGAAAACATTCAGCGACGAATGACAAAGTTAATTCATAGCATTAGAAATCTTCCGTATGAAGAAAGATTGAAGACCCTTAAATTACATTCACTTGTAAGACGAAGAATGAGGGGAGACATGATCGAGGTATATAAGTGGAAGATGGGTATTAATAAGGGGGATATAAATAAGGTCTTGAGGATATCTCTCCAAGAGAGAACCCGCAATAATGGATTCAAATTGGATAAGTTTAGATTTAGAAAGGATATAGGAAAATATTGGTTTGGAAATAGGGTAGTTGATGAGTGGAACAGTCTGCCTAGTAGGGTCATTGAAGCTATGACCTTGGGTAGTTTCAAATTTAGGTTGGATAAATTCATGAGTGAGAGGGGTTGGATTTGAGTGGGACTCGCACTTGAGTTAATAGAATCTTCAAAGAACATAAGAACATAAGAACATAAGAAAGGAGGAACACTGCAGCAGGCCTGTTGGCCCATACTAGGCAGGTCCTTCACAATCCGTCCCACTAACAGAATATTTGCTCAACCCAATTTTCAATGCTACCCAAGAAATAATCTTTGACAATTCTACCCACTCATGCGCGAGTCCCACTCAAATCCAACCCTCTCACTCATGAATTTATCCAACCTAAATTTGAAACTACCCAAGGTCCTAGCTTCAATAACCCTACTAGGCAGACTGTTCCACTCATCAACTACCCTATTTCCAAACCAATACTTTCCTATATCCTTTCTAAATCTAAACTTATCTAACTTGAATCCATTATTGCGGGTTCTCTCTTGGAGAGATATCCTCAAGACCTTATTTATATCCCCTTTGTTAATACCCATTTTCCACTTGTATACCTCGATCATGTCTCCCCTCATTCTACGTCTTACAAGTGAATGTAATTTTAGGGTCTTCAATCTTTCTTCGTAAGGAAGATTTCTAATGCTATGTATTAATTTAGTCATTCTACGCTGAGTGTTTTCTAACGAATTTATGTCCATTCTGTAATATGGAGACCAGAACTGAGCTGCGTAATCTAGGTGAGGCCTTACTAATGATGTATAAAGCTGTAATATAACCTCTGGACTTCTGTTGCTAACACTTCTTGATATAAATCCCAGTAATCTATTTGCCTTATTACGTACGCTTAGGCATTGCTGTCTTGGTTTAAGGTTGCTGCTTACCATCTACCATGGGTAGAATTGAAAATTAGGTTGGGCAATTATTCTGTTAGTGGAATGGATTGTGAAGGACCTGCCTAGTATGGGCCAACAGGCCTGCTGCAGTGTTCCTCCTTTCTTATGTTCTTATGTTCCTGAAGTTCTATTACATCTATGTTTGAATCAATTATCCTACCTATCTTCGTGTCGTCGGCGAATTTGCTCATATCACTAGTAATTCCCTCGTCAAGGTCATTGATATATATTATAAATAACAACGGGCCTAAGACTGATCCCTGTGGAACACCACTTGTTACAAGTCCCCATTCGGATTTAACCCCATTTATGCACACTCTCTGCTTCCTATTGGTGAGCCATGACTATCCATGACAACACTTTTCCCCCAATGCCATGAGCTGCCACTTTCTTTAACAGTCTCTGGTGCGGTACTCTATCATAAGCCTTACTAAAGTCTAAATAAACAATATCGAATTCTTTATCATGATCAACAGCCTCAAAAGCTTTACTGAAGAAGGTTAATAAATTAGATAGGCAGGAACGCCCTCGTGAATCCATGCTGAGTCTCATTAATCAATTTATGGTTATCTAGATGGCTTCTAATAATATCAGCTATAATTGACTCTAGTAATTTGCCTACAATTGAGGTAAGGCTTATTGGGCGGTAATTTGATGGTAGTGACTTGTCCCCTGCTTTAAAAATAGGAATTACATTAGCCATCTTCCACATATCAGACACTACACCTGTTTGAAGAGATAAATTAAAAATGTTAGATAATGGTTCACAGAGTTCCATTTTGCATTCCTTAAGAACCCTTGCAAAAAGCTCATCAGGACCCGGCGATTTATTTTGTTTTTATCCATTCGTTCCCTAGGCTTTCTTACCTTGTTTATCTCACTCCAAATTTTTTTCTTGTTTTCAGCAAAATTTCTTGACAGAGCCTCTCCCATTCTTTCATCCGCTCTTCTTTTGCACTCTCTCACCACTCTCTTCACCTTTCTTTTACTCTCCATATACTCTGCTCTTCTATTAACACTTCTGTTTTGGAAAAACCTCTCATAAGCTACCTTTTTCTCTTTTATTACACCCTTTACTTCTTCATTCCACCACTCACTCCTCTTTCCTCCTGCACCCACCCTTCTATAGCCACAAACTTCTGCCCCACATTCTAATACTGCATTTTTAAAACTATCCCAACTCTCTTCAACCCCCCCCCCCCATCTCTACTCATACTTGCACTAGCTCACCTTTCTGCCAATAGTTGCTTATATCTCACCCTAACTTCCTCCTCCCTTAGTTTATACACTTTTACCTCTCTCTTACTTGCTATTGCCATTTTCGTTTTGTCCCATCTACCTTTTACTCTAAGAACATAAGAACATAAGAAAGGAGGAACACTGCAGCAGGCCTGTTGGCCCATACTAGGCACGTCCTTCACAATCCATCCCACTAACAGAATAATTGCCCAACCTAATTTTCAATTCTACCCAAGAAATAAGCTTTGATGATTCTATTAACTCAAGTGCGAGTCCCTCTCAAATCCAACCCCTCTCACTCATGTATTTATCCAACCTAAATTTGAAACTACCCAAGGTCCTAGCTTCAATAACCCTACTAGGCAGACTGTTCCACTCATCAACTACCCTATTTCCAAACCAATATTTTCCTATATCCTTTCTAAATCTAAACTTATCCAATTTGAATCCATTATTGCGGGTTCTCTCTTGGAGAGATATCCTCAAGACCTTATTTATATCTCCCTTATTAATACCCATCTTCCACTTATATACCTCGATCATGTCTCCCCTCATTCTTCGTCTTACAAGTGAATGTAATTTAAGGGTCTTCAATCTTTCTTCATACGGAAGATTTCTAATGCTATGAATTAACTTTGTCATTCGTCGCTGAATGTTTTCTATCGAATTTATATCTATTCTGTAATATGGAGACCAGAACTGAGCTGCGTAATCTAGGTGAGGCCTTACTAATGATGTATAAAGCTGTAATATAACCGCTGGACTTCTGTTGCTTACACTTCTTGATATAAATCCCAATAATCTATTTGCTTTATTTCTTACGCTTAGGCATTGCTGACTTGGTTTGAGGTTGCTGCTAACCATAACCCCCAAATCCAATATATCCGTTGCTCCTCTATAAACATGTACATCCTGAAGCCTACCCATCAACCTTTTATCCACCAATACATAATCCAACAAACTACTTTCCTTACGTGCTATATCATACCTTGTATATTTATTTATCCTCTTTTTCATAAAATATGTATTACTTATTACCAAACCTCTTTCTACACATAGCTCAATTAATGGTTCCCCATTTACATTTACCCCTGGCACCCCAAATTTACCTACTACTCCCTCCACAACATTTTTACCCACTTTAGCATTAAGATCCCCAACCACAATTACTCTCTCACTTGGTTCAAAACTCCCCATGCACTCACTCAACATTTCCCAAAATCTATCTCTCTCCTCTACACTTCTCTCTTCTCCAGGTGCATAAACACTTACCATAACCATCTGTGTCCATATATCGTTTGTAACGGCTTGAAAAAGCTCCTGGAGAGCGAAACGTTGCCACAATAAAATGTCACATTAGTTGCATTTGTGTCTCTCTAAATGACCAAACCACCTCAACAACCCCTCTTCAGCCCTCTGACAAATACTTTTAGTAACTCCACACCTTCTCCTAATTTCCACATTCCGAATTTTCTGCATAATATTTACACCACACATTGCCCTTAGACAGGACATCTCTACTGCCTCCAGCCTCCTCCTCGCTGCAGCATTTGCAACCCATGCTTCACACCCATATAAGAGTGTTGGTACCACTATACTTTCATATATTCCCTTCTTTGCCTCCATGGATAACGTTTTTTGTCTCCACAGATAATGCAATGCACCACTCACCTTTTTTCCTTCATCAATTCTATGGTTAACCTCATCCTTCATAAACCCATCTGCTGACACGTCAACTCGCAAATATCTGAAAACATTTACTTCTTCTATAATCCCTCTCTCCAATGTGATATCCAATTTTTCTTTATTTAAATCGTTTGATACCCTCATCACCTTACTCTTATCTATGTTCACTTTTAACTTTCTACCTTTACACACTCTCCCAAACTCGTCCACTAACCTTTGCAACTTTTCTTTAGAATCTCCCATAAGCACAGTATCATCAGCAAAAAGTAACTGTGTCAACTCCCATTTTGCATTTAATTCTCCATAATTTAATCCCACCCCTGTCCCCAACACCCTAGCATTTACTTCTTTTACAACCCTATCTATAAATATATTAAACAACCATGGTGACATTACACATCCCTGTCTAAGACCTAATTATACCGGGAAGTAATCTCCCTCTCTCCTACACACCCTAACCTAAGCCTCACTATCCTCATAAAAACTCTTTACAGCCTTCAGTAACTTACTACCTATTCCATACACTTGCAACATTTGCCACATTGCTCCCCTATCCACTCTATCATATGCCTTTTCTAAATCCATAAATGCAATAAAAACTTCTCTACCTTTATCTAAATACTGTTCACATATATGCTTCACTGTAAACACTTGATCTACACATCCCCTACCCACTCTAAAGCCTCTTTGCTCATCTGCAATCCTACTCTCTGTCTTACCTCTAATTCTTTCAATAATAACCCTGCCATACACTTTACCTGGTATACTCAGTAAACTTCTTTCTTCTTTCAACACGTCAGTCGTTTCCCACCGAGCGGGTGGCAAAAGGAAAACGAAAGTTTCTCCTTTTACATTTAGTAATATATACAGGAGAAGGGGTTACTAGCCCCTTGCTCCCGGCATTTTAGTCGCCTCTTATGACACGCATGGCTTACGGAGGAAGAATTCTGTTCCACTTCCCCATGGAGAACTCAGTAAACTTATTCCCTATAATTTTTACACTCTCTTTATCCCCTTTCCTTTATATAAAGGAACTATACATGCTCTCTGCCAATCCCTAGGTACCTTCCCCTCTTTCATACATTTATTAAACAAAAATCCCAGACAACTCCAGCACTATATCCTCCCCTGCTTTTAACATTTCTGTCATGATTCCGTCAATTCCAGTTCCCCCTTTCATTCTACGTAATGCCTCACGCACCTCCCCCACACTCACATCCTGCTCTTCTTCACTCCTAAACGATGTTGTACCTCCCTGGCCAGTACGTGAAATTACCGCCTCCCTCTTTTCATCGACATTTAAAAGTTCCTCAAAATATTCCCGCCATCTACCCAATACCTCCAGCTCCCCATCTACTAACTCCCCTTCTCTGTTTTTAACTGACAAATCCATTCATTCCCTAGGCTTTCTTAACTTGTTTATCTCACTCCAAAAAATTTTCTTGTTTTTAGTAAAATTTCTTAACAGAGCCTCTACCACTCTATCATCCGCTCTTCTTTTGCACTCTCTTCACCTTTCTTTTACTCTCCATATACTCTGCTTTTCTATTAACACTTCTGTTTTGTAAAAACCTCTCATAAGCTACCTTTTTCTCTTTTATCACACCCTTTACTTCTTCATTCCACCACTCACTCCTCTTTCCTCCTGCACCCACCCTCCTTTAGCCACAAACTTCTGCCCCACATTCTAATACTGCATTTTTAAAACTATCCCAACTCTCTTCAACCCCCCCACTACTCATACTTGCACTATCCCACCTTTCTGCCAATAGTTGCTTATATCTCACCCTAACTTCCTCCTCCCTTAGTGTATACATTTTTACCTCTCTCTTACTTGCTGTTGCCATTTTCTTTTTGTCCCATCTACCTTTTACTCTAACTGTAGCTACAACCAAATAATGATCTGATATATCTGTTGCCCCTCTATAAACATGTACTTCCTGAAGCCTACCCATCAACCTTTTATCCACCAATACATAATCCAACAAACTACTTTCCTTACGTGCTATATCATACCTTGTATATTTATTTATCCTCTTTTTCTTAAAATATGTACAGTGGTACCTCGAGTTACGATGGTCCCCAAAATCGCCCTTTTATGTAAGTTTATTTTTTTACATGCTTTTGTAAGTATATTTTTGGGGGTGTAAAAGGACTAGTCTATTTTACATTATTCCTTATGGGGATAAATTCGTTTGGTAATGGCACTTGAACAGCATTCTCAAACGAAAAAATATCGTAACTCGAGGTACCACTGTATTACTTATTACCAAACCTCTTTCTACACACAGCTCAATTAATGGTTCCCCATTTACATTTACCCCTGGCACCCTAAATTTACCTACTACTCCCTCCACAACATTTTTACCCACTTTAGCATTAAGATCCCCAACCACAATTACTCTCTCACTTGGTTTAAAACTCCCCACACACTCAACATTTCCTAAAATCTCTCTCTCTCCTCTACACTTCTCTCTTCTCCAGGTGCATAAACCTTTACTATAACCCACTTTTCACATCCAACCTTTATTTTACTCTACATAATCCTTGAATTTATACATTTATATATTCCCGCTTTACCTGCCATAACCGATTATTCAACATTATTGCCACTCCTTTAGCTCTAACTCTATTGAAACCCCTGACCTAATCCCATTTATTTCTCTCCACTGAAACTCTCCTATTCCCTTCAGCTTTGTCTCACTTAAAGCTAGGACATCCAGCTTCTTTTCATTCATAACATCTACAATCATCTCTTTCTTATCATTCGCACAACATCCACGCACATTTAGACATCCCACTTTGACGGTTTTCTTTTTTTTTTAGTAATGTATACGGGAAAAGGGGTTACTAGCCCATTGTTCCCAGCATTTTAGTTGACTTTTACAACACACATGGCTTAAGGAGGAAAGATTCTTATTCCACTTCCCCATGGATATGAAAGGAAAAGCAATAAGAACAAGAACTATTAAGATAAAATCAAAGAAAACTCAAATGAGTGTGTATACAAAACATGTACATATTATTATTGAAAGTGTGAAATTTGATGAGAAACTTACAGAATTATGCAGGCGCAAAGTTAGTGGTCTGGGTGCAACTTACACATTGGCTGTTTTAGTCCTATTTTAAGCTACTTCCATTGCTTCACTTTGACCAGATTCTTAGCTGTTTTGCTAGTATGCCTTCTGTTCTATTGATTGAGCAGAAACAATAAAATAATTTGACTTACCCTACTAGTAATTCTGCTCATACTTGTATTACTATTCTTCCTCTTTAATACAATGAAAATTTTGTCATTTTGCCTCTTAATTAAGTATTCAGCATAGTAGTTTGTAACATTTTAGTTTAAAGTAAAAATTGAAGCTCAGTTATACAGTACTGTACTGAGATCTGCACATAAATAAATGTAATATACTGTATTTTCTATTACAGAATGTTGCACTCGATTGGCCACCTAAGTGCGATAAATGACAACACTCATAGACAAGATGGAATAAAATGAAATAACTTTTGTTTTATTGCACACTTAGTTTCATTGAAACCTGTGGAGTGAAATTTTTTTTACTACAAATTGCAGTATGTGAAGTGTTGATAAATATATTGGTATAGTTCTGTATTTAAAATACATTGCGGTGGAGGATGAATGGGGATATTGCTGATGTCGGTCTACTTCTGACAAAACAGCTATTTAATGATACACAAATAACCTGCACATTTAAATTCAAATTCAAATGTTTATTTCCTTGTAAAGCTTACAATGTGTGGTTTACATGTTATAAGATATTAATTACAAAGAAGGCCACTAGCATGCCTAGGCATTTCGGGCAGACTAATACTTATTCTTACTGTATATTGATATAGGTTATGGAGCAGTACATTTAAACATATTAGAGTGAACCCCCAGAGTTTGTGATTAATCCGTTTCAGAGGGCCCGGTGAACACCGAATATCACGAACTCCGAATCTATTTTCCCCATAAGAATTTTTTTTTTTTTTTTATTAACACATTGGGTGATTCCCACCAAGGCAGGGTGGCCCGAAAAAGAAAAACTTTCATCATCATTCACTCCATCACTGTCTTGCCAGAGGGGTGCTTTACACTACAGTTATAAAACTGCAACATTAACAACCCTCCTTCAGAGTGCAGACACTGTACTTCCCATCTCCAGGACTCAAGTCCGGCCTGCCGGTTTCCCTGAATCCCTTCATAAATGTTACTTTGCTCACACTCCAACAGCATGTCAAGTATTAAAAACCATTTGTTTCCATTCACTCCTATCAAATACACTCACACATGCTTGCTGGAAGTCCAAGCCCTTCGCACACAAAACCTCCTTTACCCCCTCCCTCCAACCTTTCCTAGGCCGACCCCTACCCTGCCTTCCCTCCACTACAGATTTATACACTCTCGAAGTCATTCTGTCTCGTTCCATTCTCTCTACATGTCCGAACCACCTCAACAACCCCTCCTCAGCTCTCTGGATAATAGTTTTGGTAATCCCGCACCTCCTCCTCCTCCTAATTTCCAAACTCCGAATTCTCTGCATTATATTCACACCACACATTGACCTCAGACATGACATCTCCACTGCCTCCAGCCTTCTCCTCGTTGCAACATTCATCACCCATGCTTCACACCCATATAAGAGTGTTGGTATAACTATACTCTCATACATTCCCCTCTTTACTTCCATGGACAAAGTTCTTTGTCTCCACAGACTCCAAAGTCCTCCACTCACCCTTTTTCCCTCATCAATTCTATGATTCACCTCATGCTTCATAGACCCATCTGCTGACATGTCCACTCCCAAATATCTGAATACATTCACCTCCTCCATACTCTCTCCCTCCAATCTGATATCCAATCTTTTGTCACCTAATCTTTTTGTTATCCTCATCACCTTACTCTTTCCTATATTCACTTTCAATTTTCTTCTTTTACACACCTACCAAATTCATCCACCAACCTCTGCAACTTCTCTTCAGAATCTCCAAAGCACAGTGTCATCAGCAAAAGCAACTGTGACAACTCCCACTTTGTATTTGATTCTTTATCTTTTAACCCACACCTCTTGCCAAGACCCTCGCATTCACTTCTCTTACAACCCCATCTATAAATATATTGAACAACCATGGTGACATCACACATCCTTGTCTAAGGCCCACTTTTACTGGGAAATAGTCCCCCTCCCTCCTACACACTCTAACCTGAGCCTCACTATCCTCATAAAAACTCTTCGCTGCTTTCAGTAACCTACCTCCTATTCCATACACCTGCAACATCTGCCACATGCCCTCCTATCCACCCTATCATACGCCTTTTCCAAATCCATAAATGCCACAAACACCTCTTTACCCTTATCTAAATATTGTTCACCTATATGTTTCACTGCAAACACTTGGTCTACACACCCCCTACCCTTCCTAAAGCCTCCTTGTTCATCCGCTATCCTGCTCTCCGTCTTACTCCTAATTCCTTCAATAATAACTCTACCATACACTTTACCAGGTACACTCAACAGACTTATTCCTGGAGTCTACCTGGAGAGAATTCCAGGGGTCAACGCTCCCGCGGCCCGGTCTGTGACCAGGCCTCCTCTTGGACAAGAGCCTGATCAACCAGGCTGTTACTGCTGGCCGCACGCAGTCCAACGTACGAACCACAGCCCGGCTGATCAGGTACCGACTTGAGGTGCCTGTCCAGTGCCTGCTTGAAGACAGCCAGGGGTTTGTTGGTAATCCCCTATAATTTTTGCACTCTCTTTTGTCCCCTTTGCCTTTATACAAAGGAACAATACACGCTCTCTGCCAATCCCTAGGTACCTTACCCTCTTCCATACATTTATTAAATAATAGCACCAACCACTCCAAAACTATATCCCCACCTGCTTTTAACATTTCTATCTTTATCCCAGCTGCCTTACCCCCTTTCATTCTACCCACTGCCTCACGAACTTTCCCCACACTCACAACTGGCTCTTCCACACTCCTACAAGATATTATTCCTCCTTGCCCTATACACGAAATCACAGCTTCCTTGTCTTCATCAACATTTAACTCCTCAAAATATTCCTTCCATCTTCCCAATACCTCTAACTCTCCATTTAATAACTCTCCGCTCCTATTTTTAATGTCAAATCCATTTGTTCCCTAGGCTTCCTCAACTTATTAATCTCTCTCCAAAACTTTTTCTTATTTTCAACAAAATTTGTTGATAACATCTCACTCACTCTCTCATTTGCTCTCTTTTACATTGCTTCACCACTTCTTAACCTCTCTTTTTCTCTCCATATACTCTTCCTCCTTGCATCACTTCTACTTTGTAAAACCTCTCATATGCTAACTTTTCTCCTTACTACTCTCTTTACATCATCATTCCACCAATCGCTCTTCTTCCTCCCGCACCCACTCGCCTGTAACCACAAACTTCTGCTGAACACTCTAACACTACATTTTTAAATCTACCCCATACATCTTCGACCCCATTGCCTACACTTTCACTAGCCCATCTATCCTCCTATAGTTGTTTATATCTTACCCTAACTGCTTCCTCTTTTAGTTTATAAACCTTCACCTCTCTTACTTACTGCTTCTATTTTCCTTGTATCCCATCTACCTTTTACTCCCACTGTAGCTATAACTAAAAAGTGATCTGATATATCTGTGGCCCTCTATAAACATGTACATCCTGAAGTCTACTCAACAGTCTTTTATCTACCAATACATAGTCCAACAAACTACTGTCATTATGTCCTACATCATATCTTGTATACTTATTTATCCTCTTTTTCTTAAAATATGTATTACCTATAACTAAACCCCTTTCTATACAAAGTTCAATCAAAGGGCTCCCATTATCATTTACACCTGGCATCCCAAACTTACCTACCACACCCTCTCTACATGTTTCTCCTACTTTAGCATTTAGGTCCCCAACCACAATTACTCTCTCACTTGGTTCAAAAGTTCCTATACATTCGCTAACATCTCCCAAAATCTCTCTCCTCCTCTACACTCCTCTCTTCTCCAGGTGCATACACGCTTATTATGACCCACTTTTTGCATCCGACCCTTATTTTAATCCACATAATCCTTGAATTTACACATTTATATTCCCTCTTCTCCTTCCATAACTGATCCTTCAACATTATTGTTACCCCTTCCTTAGCTCTAACTCTCTCAGATACTCCTGACTTAATCCCATTTATTTCTCCCCACTGAAACTCGCCCATAAGAAATAATGGAAATAAAATTAATCCTTTCCAGACATTCAAAAGTATTAAAATAAAATATTTTTGTACTACAAATATACATTAAATTACATAGAAAACAATGAGAAATAAAAATTTACTATGTATGTAGTACAATAATATGTTACTTACATTTATTGAAGAGTTGTTGATGTGTGGAAGACGGGAGGAGGGAAGAGGATGGAGGAGTTGCTAGTGTTTGGAAGGGGAATCCCCTTCCATTAACACTGCAGGTACCAAGTTCTTTTCTGGGGTTACTGGCCTTTTTCTTTTAATGCCACTAGGACCAGGTTGAGATTCACTGGAACTTTCTCTCACAAAAAAATCTGTCCAGGGAGCTCTGTGTCTGGCGTTCCTTTAAAACATCCCTGAAATGGGACACCACATTGTCATTGTACAGGTTGCCAGCACGACCTGCAACAGCTTTGTTAGGGTGATATTCATCCATAAAGCCTTGCACATCAGTCCATTTTGCACAGATCTCCCTAATCCTTGAAGAAGGCAACTTCCTCCATCTCTGTTCCTCCTCCTCCTCTGAACCATTTTCCTGAACTGTGGTCTGTTGTTGCTGTTGCTGTTGAAGCTCTTGCAGATCTTCAGTGGTTATCTCTTCATTGTCCTCCTCCACCAACTGTTCCACATCCTCGTTACTAACATCCAACCCCATGGACTTGCCCAGTGCCACAATGTCTTCCACAACAGGCTCAGGCTCAGGGTTCTGAGGCTCATCCCCAAAACCTTAAAAATCCCTCTCTGGGACACAGTCTGGCCACAATTTTCTCCAGGCAGAGTTCAAAGTCCTGGTAGTCACTCCCTCCCAAGCCTTACCTATAAGGTTTACACAATGCAAGATATTGAAATGATAACAAAAAAGGCACAATACCGTGACTGGAACAATACACACACAACCCGCACATATAAAAGAGAGGAGCTTACGACGACGTTTCGGCCCGACTTGGACCATTTACAAAGTCACACTAACACACAGAGACAGAGGAAGGGTATTTATAGGCAGGCAGACAGGGGAGGGTACAAGAGAGTGGGGAAATGTAGGAGTAGTGGTAGTAGTGGTAGTAGTAAAGGTAGTAGTAAAGGTAGTAGAGTAGACAGTCATATGCTTTCCTCTCTCATTACATTGTTAAATGCTCTAAACTTCAGAACACCCGTGACTTAACCTGATTCCTTCCCTGTCTTATCTTCCCCCTTCTCCTTTTTTCTCCTTGGGTTTTCCTTTCTTTCTGTTCTTTCTTTTGCCTTGTATTTTCCTTCATTTTTCGCTTTTCTTCCCTCTCGTACCCCCTTGCGGCCGCTAGCCTCATAGCAGTGCTCCTTCCCATATGACTGTCTACTCTACTACCTTTACTACTACCTTTACTACTACCACTACTACCACTACTCCTACATTTCCCACTCTCTTGTACCCTCCCTGTCTGCCTGCCTATAAATACCCTTCCTCTGTCTCTGTGTGTTAGTGTGACTTTGTAAATGGTCCAAGTCGGGCCGAAACGTCGTCGTAAGCTCCTCTCTTTTATATGTGCGGGTTGTGTGTGTATTGAAATGATCTTTCCAAAATTCTTTTAGGGTCAAATTAATGTCTGTGGTCACTTCAAAGCACTTTTGAAACATTACTTTGGTGTAGAGTTTTTTAAAGTTTGAATGGCCTGCTGGTCCATGGGCTGAAGGAGAGGAGTGGTATTAGGGGGCAAGAACTTCACTTTGATGAACTTGAAGTCCTGCACAATTTGCTCTTCCAAGTCTGGAGGATGACAAGGAGCATTGTCCATTATCAGGAGGCACTTAAGTGGCAAATTATTTTCCTTGAGATATTTCGTCACACTTTGGCCAAACACTTCATGGACCCAATCAAAGAAAATTTCCCTAGTGACCCATCCCTTATTGTTAGACTTCCACATCACACACAAATTAGCCTTGGCGACACTGCATCTCTTAAACGCTGAGGGATTTTCAGAGTGATACACCACTAAAGATTTCACTTTAAAATCCCCACTAGCATTAGCACACAACATGAGAGTTAGCCTGTCTTTCATAGGCTTGTGTCCTGGCAGTGCCTTTTCCTCCTGTGTAATGAAGGTCCTGTTTGGCATTTTCTTCCAAAAGAGGCCTGTTTCGTCACAATTGAACACTTGTTGGGGTTTGAATTGTTCAGCCTCTATGTACCCCTTGAATTCATTCACGTAATTTTCAGCTGCACTTTTGTCAGAACTGGCTGCCTCACCATGCCTTATCACACTATGTATGCCACTACACTTCTTAAATCTGTCAAACCAGCCTTTGCTGGCTTTAAATTCGTTCACTTCAGCACTCGTTGCAGGCATTTTCTTGACGAGATCATCATGGAACTGCCTTGCTTTTTCAGATATTATCGCCTGCGTAACACTATCTCCTGCTAATTGTTTCTCTTTGATCCACACCAACAATACCTCTCCACTTCTTCCAGCACTTGAGATCTCTGTTTTGTGACCATACTTGCACCTTTCGCAACAACAGCGTCCTTGAGTTCTTTTCCCTTGGCCACAATGAAAGTGATGGTTGAGTGGGCTTTGCCATACTGCCTGGCCAGCTCAGCCACACGAACTCTACTTTTATATTTTGCAATGATCTCCTTCTTCAATTCTACCGTATTTCTGACATTCTTTACCACAGGCCTGGCACTAGGAGCTTTCTTAGGGCCCATGGTGGCTTATTTAGCAGTTGCAAGCACTAAAAACACTGGAATAATGACAATATATATTGTATGAATGCGTGGGTGGCGGTCGCTCGCTGGTAAACAATAGCACACTGACGCTGAATGGAGTGCCTGGGCCCGCTCAGGCCACGCGTACGCGTCCGGGACGAATCATGAACTCTGAGCGGATTCGCGAACACCAAACCAAAATTTTCGCGAAAAAACATTACGAACACCGATTTTCACGAACTCCGACGCTCACGAACTCCGGAGGTCCACTGTATTAGTACAAATCATATAATAATAATACGTATTATAAATGGTAGATTTAGTAATGGGTTTGGATTTGTCTTGGCTGATACATAGTTTCTATTAAAGCTCATATACTGGAAGAGTATCTTAGGCTAACTTAGGACTAACTTAAGATTTAATAGGCAATAGCTATATTAGGAATTTAATGTTTGCAGTCATTTGTGTGGGTGTAAGAGTAAATTAGGGGGGAATTACAGATAACGAGAGTAAGACTATATAGTGGAACCCCGGTTAACGAAAAAAAATCATTGCAGAAGCCTGCTCGAGTGCCATTACCGAACGAATTTACTTCCTTAAGAAAAAATGTCATTTAGGTTAGTCTATTTCAGACCCCCAAAAATACACTTCCACAAGCACTTACAATACTATACTTACATAATTACACGATTTCCGGGGTGTTCGTTAACCAGGGTTCCACTGTATTGTCTTGGATGTGTTCATGATACAAAAAAGAGACTTAGGTGGTTTTCATTTGGTTAACTGATGATAGGGTGTGTTAGGGAGATGAGATGTTTTTTAGCAGTAGTTTTGAAAGTGGTGGTTGAGTCTGCAGTTCTAGAATTTTCAGGCAGGGAGTTCCAGATTTTAGGCCCTTTTATGTAGATTGAATTTTTGTAGAGGTTTAGCCGGACACGGAGGGTGTCATAAGAGATTTTGTGTCTGGTATTGTGTCTGTGTATCCTGTTGCAACAATCAAGAAAGTGTTTTAGTTCAGGGTTAGTATTAGAATTTATGGTTCTGTAAATGTAGGTTGCACAATAGTAGGTGTGAATGTTCTGTACGGTGAGTAGGTATAGGTCTTTGAAGAGTGGGGTGCGTGTTGTCTTGCATTGGATTGTGTGATAATTCTTAATGTGATTTTCTGTTGTGTTATTATTGGCTTTAGGTGAATTGCTGCTGTTGATCCCCAGGCACAAATAGCATTGGTGAGGTAGGGATAGATGAGTGAATAGTATAGTGTGAGTAGGGCTGATTGCGGTACGTAGTAGCATATCTTGGAGAGGATCCCAATTGTTTTGGATACTTTTTTTGTTATTTGTTGGATATAGGTAGTAGGTTGGTAGACAGCAACCACCCAGGGAGGTACTACCGTCCTGCCAGGTGACTGTGAAACAGAAACCTGAAACTGTTTTACATGATGGTAGGATTGCTGGTGTCTTTTTTCTGTCTCATAAACACGCTGGATAACAGGTATATCTAGCTACTTCTACTTACACTTTAGGTCACACTACACTGGCATACACATGCATATATATACATACACACATCTAGGTTTTTCTTCTTTTTCTTAATAGCTCTTGTTCCTTTTATTTTCTCTATTGTCCATGGGGAAGTGGAAAAGAATCTTTCCTCCGTAAGCCATGCGTGTCGTATGAGGCGACTAAGATGCCGGGAGCAATGGGCTAGTAACCCCTTCTCCTGTACAAATCTACTAAAACGAGAAGAAGAAAAACTTTATAAAATTGGGTTGTCTGAATGTGCGTGGATGTAGTCGGATGATAAGAAAGAGATGATTGCCGATGTTATGAATGAAAAGAAGTTGGATGTCCTGGCCCTAAGCGAAGCAAAGCTGAAGGGTAGGCGAGTTTCAGTGGGGAGAAATAAATGGGATTAAGTCAGGAGTATCTGAGAGAGTTAGAGCTAAGGAAGGGTAGCAATAATGTTGAAGGATCAGTTATGGAAGGAAAAGAGGGAATATAAATGTGTAAATTCAAGGATTATGTGGATTAAAATAAGGGTCGGATGCGAAAAGTGGGTCATAATAAGCGTGTATGCACCTGGAGAAGAGAGGAGTGTAGAGGAGAGAGAGAGATTTTGGGAAATGTTAAGCGAATGTATAGGAACTTTTGAACCAAATGAGAGAGTAATTGTGGTAGGGGACCTAAATGCTAAAGTGGGAGAAACATGCAGAGAGGGTGTAGTAGGTAAGTTTGGGGTGCCAGGTGTAAATGATAATGGGAGCCCTTTGATTGAACTTTGTATAGAAAGGGTTTAGTTATAGGTAATACATATTTTAAGAAAAAGAGGATAAATAAGTATACAAGATATGATGTAGGCGTAATGACAGTAGTTTGTTGGACTATGTATTGATAGATAAAAGACTGTTGAGTAGACTTCAGGATGTACATGTTTATAGAGGGCTACAGATATATCAGATCACTTTTTAGTTATAGCTACAGTGGGAGTAAAAGGTAGATGGGATACAAGGAAAATAGAATCAGTAAGTAAAAGAGAGGTGAAGGTTTATAAACTAAAAGAGGAGGCAGTTAGGGTAAGATATAAACAACTATTGGAGGATAGATGGGCTAGTGAGAGTGTAGGCAATGGGGTCGAAAATGTATGGGGTAGATTTAAAAATGTAGTGTTAGAGTGTTCAGCAGAAGTTTGTGGTTACAGGCGAGTGGGTGCGGGAGGGAAGAGGAGCGATTGGTGGAATGATGATGTAAAGAGAGTAGTAAGGAGAAAAGTTAGCATATGAGAGGTTTTACAAAGTAGAAGTGATGCAAGGAGGGAAGAGTATATGGAGAGAAAAGAGAGGTTAAAGAGTGGTGAAGCAATGTAAAAGAGAGCAGATGAGAGAGTGGGTGAGATGTTATCAGCAAATTTTGTTGAAAATAAGAAAAGTTTTGGAATGAGATTAATAAGTTGAGGAAGCCTAGAGAACAAATGGATTTGACAGTTAAAAATAGGAGAGGAGAGTTATTAAATGGAGAGTTAGAGGTATCGGGAAGATGGAGAGAATATTTTGAGGATTTGTTAAATGTTGATGAAGACAGGGAAGCTGTGATTTCGTGTGTAGGGCAAGGAGAATAACATCTTGTAGGAGTGTGGAAGAGCCAGTTGTGGGTGTAGGGAAGTTCGTGAGGCAGTGGGTAGAATGAAAGGGAGTAAGGCAGCTGGGATTGATGGGATAAAGATAGAAATGTTAAAAGCAGGTGGGGATATAATTTTGGAGTGGTTGGTGCTATTATTTAATAAATGTATGGAAGAGGGTAAGGTACCTAGGATTGGCAGAGAGCGTGTATTGTTCCTTTGTATAAAGGCAAAGGGGACAAAAGAGAGTGCAAAAATTATAGGGGAATAAGTCTGTTGAGTGTACCTGGTAAAGTGTATGGTAGAGTTATTATTGAAAGAATTAAGAGTAAAACAGAAAGCAGGATAGCAGATGAACAAGGGGCTTTAGGAAAGGTAGGGGGTGTGTAGACCAAGTGTTTACAGTGAAACATATAGGTGAACAGTATTTGGATAAGGGTAAAGATGTTTTTGTGGCATTTATGGATTTGGAAAAGGCGTATGATAGGGTGGATAGGGGGGCAATGTGGCAGATGTTGCAGGTGTATGGAATAGGAGGAAGGTTACTGAAGGCAGTGAAGAGTTTTTATGAGGATAGTGAGGCTCAGGTTAGAGTGTGTAGGAGGGAAGGGACTATTTCCCAGTAAAAGTGGGCCTTAGACAAGGATGTGTGATGTCACCGTGGTTGTTCAATATATTTATAGATGGGGTTGTAAGAGAGTGAATGCAAGGGTCTTGGCAAGAGGTGTTGGGCTAAAAGATAAAGAAGCAAATACAAAGTGGGAGTTGTCACAGTTGCTTTTTGCTGATGACACTGTGCTTTTGGGAGATTCTGAAGAGAAGCTGCAGAGGTTGGTGGATGAATTTGGTAGGTGTGTAAAAGAAGAAAATTGAAAGTGAATATAGGAAAGAGTAAGGTGATGAGGATAACAAAAGAATAGGTGACGAAAGATTGGATATCAGATTGGAGGGAGAGAGTATGGAGGAGGTGAATGTATTCAGATATTTGGGAGTGGACATGTCGGCGGATGGGTCTATGAAGGATGAGGTGAATCATAGAATTGATGAGGGGAAAAGGGTGAGTGGAGCACTCGGAGTCTGTGGAGACAAAGAACCTTGTCCATGGAAGTAAAGAGGGAATGTATGAAAGTATAGTTATACCAACGCTCTTATATGGGTGTGAAGCATGGGTGATGAATGTTGCAACGAGGAGAAGGCTGGAGGCAGTGGAGATGTCATGTCTGAGGTCAATGTGTGGTGTGAATATAATGCAGAGAATTCGGAGTTTGGAAATTAGGAGGAGGTGCGGGATTACCAAAACGATTGTCCAGAGAGCTGAGGAGTGGTTGTTGAGGTGGTTTGGACATGTAGAGAGAATGGAACGAGACAGAGTGACTTCGAGAGTGTATGGATCTGTAGTGGAGGAAGGCGGGGTAGGAGTCGGCCTAGGAAAGGTTGGAGGGAGGGGTAAAGGAAGTTTTGTGTGCGAGGGCTTGGATTTCCAGCAAGCATGTGTGAGCGTATTTGATAGGAGTGAATGGAGGCATATGGTTTTAATACTTGACGTGCTGTTGGAGTGTAAGCAAAGTAACATTTATGAAGGATTCAGGAACCGGCAGGCCGGACTTGAGTTCTGGAGATGGGAAGTACAGTGCCGGCACTCTGAAGGAGGGGTGTAAATGTTGCAGTTTTATAACTGTAGTGTAAAGCACCCTTCTGGCAAGACAGTGATAGAGTGAATGATGATGAAAGTTTTTCTTTTTCGGGCCACCCTGCCTTGGTGGGAATCGGCCGATGTGTTAATAAAAAAAAAAAAAAAAAAAAAAAAAAAAAAAAAAATTGTTGGATATGGGTGTTGAATTTCAGGTTGCTGTCAAGGTGCAGGCACAGGAATTTGCCCTCATTATGTTTAGCAATAAGCGTGTTGTCAATTGTTATGTTAAGCTGGGCAACACCTGCTCTGTTCACAAACAGAATGTAGAAGGTTTTGTTAGTATTAAGTGTAAGTTTATTAGCAGTCATCCAGGTTGATATTTTTACTAGTTCTTCGTTAACAATAGTGTTGAGTGAGGCAAGATTAGGGTGGGAGATGACGTACTATATCGTATCGTCAGCAAAGAGAATAGGTTTAAGGTGTTGTGATACATTAGGAAGATCATTGATGTATAAAAGGAAGAGCAGGGGACCAAGGACACTTCCCTGTGGTACTCCAGTATCCAGCAGTCTTATTGATGAGGTTGTGTCCTTAATTGACATATTGCTGCCTGTTAGTAAGGTAGGATTTGAAATATGTAAGTGTGTGGCCCCTTATGCCATAGTGATCAAGTGTGTGGAGTAGGATGCTGTGGTCTACTGTGTCAAAAGCTTTCCTTAGGTCGATGAAGAGTCCTAATGGATATTCATTTTTTTCAAGTGCTATGTAAAGCAGGTCTAGCATTTTTACAATTGCGTTGTTTGTGCTTTTGCTTTTCCTGAAGCCAAATTGGCAGATGCTTTGTACTGTTATAAAGGAATATAATCTCTGGTGCATAAGTTTTTGGAAAATTTTGGATATCAACAGTTAGTTTGAAATTGGCCTATAGTTGTTTACATCTGTAGGGTCACCACCTTTGTGTATTGGTGTGACCCTTGCTATCTTGAGTAGTGCTGGGAAAGTGCTGGTTTCTAGTGATATGTTAAAGAGTAATGAAATAGCAGGTGAGAGAACATGAGCCGCTCGTTTGTACAATAATGGAGGAACTTGAGTCAGATTTCCTGATTTATTTTAAGTGACTTGATAATCGTAGTGACTTCTGTGGGATCGGTTGGTGCAAGATAGAAGGTTGGGAAATTCCCAGATAAGTAATCGCTTGCTCGGGCATTGGTACCTGGTATTTTGCTGGTGAGATTTGATCCTGTGGTTGAGAAAAAGTAATTTATCTTGTTAACTGTATCAATAGGCTGTAGTTGGTCTTCATTTGGCTTAATTAGGACAAATATCCCTAGTTTTTTTTGTTTGTGGGTGCCTAGAATCTGAGAGAGTCTTCCAGGTCTTTTTTATATCTCCTCTTGTTTCGATGAATCTATTGGAGTAGTATAATTGCTTAGCCTTTCTTATTAGGTTGGTGAGAACTGATGCGTAATGTTTAACAATAACTTTGTTTATTAAGCCCTGTGTGTATTGCTTTTTATTACGATATTCTCTATTTGTGATAGGCAATGTTAGTCTAGGGGAAGGAGAATTTATGCTCCAGTAATATCGTAATAAGAACGCTATTCTGAGGATATGATTTAAATCAATGAGGAGATCGAAAAGACTGATAAAATATAATTTTAATATAACATAGACCACGTTATTTACTCAAGGTATTCTTGTATACCTTTTTCTTAGTTATTTTGTATACACTTAAATCTTAAACACAATTTATTCTTCACTGAATGGGACCTTTAGAATAAACATGAACAATAAAGTTACAATGTCTCTTTTTTTTTTTTTTTGAGACAATTAATTTTGACTAGAATAGTAGAAGTCTCTAAACAGATGACAACTTCTTTATGATGAAAATTTGACCAGATCTTACAGCATCTGTAGATTTTAGAGAGTATAATTCTAGTCCAATGGCTTCTCAAAGTGAGTAAGCGATGGTGACCTCTATAAGCAGAGAGGCGTTGAACTGTCTCCTCTAGTAAAAGAAGTTATTAACTTCAACCTACTAAGTAGGGAGTGTAAGAACCTACTCCTTGTCAGGAGTGGGTGTGTGAACCTACTGACGAGTGCCAATGTTCGGTAAACTGACTTCATGTAGGTCACGTGACTTGAGGGAAACAGGCCAGTACCTGAACAAGTAACTGGCAGTCTAACTAGTGGTTTCCCACTACATGAAAATCACATATTATGAACGCCTAACAAACACAACATGATATAATATAATAAAATATTAGCATTACCATACATATAATAATGCTAATACGTATTCATAATAAAAATAAAGAAAAATATCCTACTGGAATACGTATACTCAAAAATAAAATATTTTGGGCATAACCCGCAACACTTTTAATATTTAGAGCAGCTTACAACGTTTCGGTCCGACTTGGACCATTTACAAAGTCACTTTGTAAATGGTCCAAGTCGGACCGAAAAGTCGTCGTAAGCTGCTCTCTCCAATGTGCAAGTTATTTGTGTATTGTTCCAGTCACAGTATTGTGCCTTTTTTTGTTAGCTATTTAATGAGTTAGGAAAACCTGGTATATGATCCTGACAAGTTATAGATAAAGATGTGAGCAAACAGGACATTTTATTATGGAATGTTTTCCATAAAATGTCCTATGTGTTTCCTCACTTATTTTTATTGAATGCGTGATGAAGTGTTTCCTTTGGATCACCCTTCAGTTTTCTTGTCTTCCATGTTCTTCATTATCATTCTCTCACTGCTCATTGCTACTATTTAGCAATTCATAAGTGAAGATACCTACTTTCACCTTCCTTGGATTGAATATCATAACCTCTCCTTTCCAAGATGCTACTTGACCCGAATGGGTTTAGCATTTGCTATGATGATGATAATAATTTAATCCGATATGAAAAGCAGCTTTTAACTGCATTAACAGCTTTAACTTCAAAGGTTGTGCCCAGAGGCTAGAGAATGGCTCTTAACCCTTTGACTGTCGGAGGCCCCATTCTGAAACTGTCATTCTGTCGCAAAATTTTTGAAAAAAAAAATCTTTTGAAATGATAGAGAATCTTTTCCCGGTGGTAATGACACCAAACGTATGAAATTTGATGGAAAACTTACGGAATTACACTCATGCGAAGTTAGCGATGTCGGCGATATATACGCATCGGCGATTTTGCTGACTTTGAGCCCTATTTTCAGCCAATTCCATTGTTACAGTCGACCAAACTCATAGCTATTTCTTTAGAACTCCATTTTTTCTATCGATTGAGTACAAGAAACCACCAATTTACCGATTTCAACACCCAATAAAGTGGTCAGAAATTGGCAATTTGGCCAATTTCATGCAAAATAAAAAAAGATGACAATTTCAAAATAGGGTTCAGAATAAACAATGCAGACATTCCTGGCACTAAAATAAGATTTTCTCTGTTTATTAGTCAAGTTTTTAGGCCCCTCTTATATTACTCTTGCTTTCTATTTTTATTTTTTATTCACACAAAAAATATAAAATTTACTGTTATGCAGACTACTGCATTATTCCCCTGTGGTTTAGCACTTCTATTTGATTATAATAATAATACTGCATTATTGTAAAAATGGTATAAATAATATCAGTGCACTTGTGTAAGAATATTAGACTCACCAGTTGATGTGTATTGGACGCTTGGTGTGATTTGTGTACTCTTGAACATTGGCAAAAATCGATCATTTCCACTACTTTGAGCTCAATTTCAAGGTCATTTTCATCATGAAACTAATCAAAATCATCTCTATTTCTGTAATATGTTTTCCATTCTATCAAATGAGACCACGAAAAAGAGAATACAACCATAAATACTATACGAAAATACACCTCAAAGTCGGCGTTTTAATCCAAAAACATTATGCACTGCGTGCTGCAGGATTTTTTTTATACAGTGCACACTGACCACACAAACCCATTCTCTCATATGTGGGCCTACCAGCTTTCTCCGCTTGATTTGAAGCCGCTAGAATTTTTGAGTATATATACATCCGAAACACTGGCTCGTAAGATGTATATATACGACCGAAGCAGTCAAAGGGTTAATCCAAGGAACTAGAACTACCCACTTCTTGCTTGGAGCAAACTGGATTATCTTCCATGCTCTGGCACTGTGTTTAGAACTGCCCCTCATGAATATAACAATAATCCAGGCAGTGTATGACTCCCATGAATCATACATGTGATACTTTGTTGATGACCAATACTTCAGCAAAACAGGAATTTTTCAGTTTGAAAATCAGTAGTATGAGAACCATATAAGAAATGAAAGGTAATGACAGGGCACACCTCGATTCCCGGCGGGGCAGAAACATTTCGAAGTGTTTCCTTACACACACACACACAACTGGAAGCTGAAGACTCAGATGAGTCAAAGGGATGTTAGGAAGCATTTCTTCAGCCACAGAGTAGTCAGTTAGTTTGATATCTTTATTATGCACCCCATACCCATCCTGTGGGCGGTAGTCAAAAGATTACAGAGGTACATAATGGGTCCAGGGACTGGACCTCAAAGTTTGATAGCTGAGCAAGTTACAAAGGTAATGAACTCAGATGGTCACAATCATGACAAGTTACAAAGGTATTTGCAGATTACAGAGGTATATATAGGGTCCAGAGACTGGGCCCCAAAGTTTTGATAGCTGAACAAGGTACAATGGTAATTAATTCACTAGTTACAAGGTAATGAATCATGTAAGTAAATTTACTTACGTCTGTACATGGTTGCACTCATGAACAAATTATAAAGCAATGAGCAATCTATTAGTCTACACCCAGCCACAACTGTAATGAGTTATTGGTGCAAATTTTAATTGTTGGGTCACACACACACACATATACATATACACATACACACGCATACATGTATATACATACACACATACACATACACACATGTACATACACACACACACGTGTCAATGCTTTATTTACAGGGAGCAAAGTCAGGGTATTTTTCCAGAATGGTCTGTAATATACCACTGTGGATAAAATACTTTGACATATCTTGAACATTTCACAGAGTAGTCAGGAAGTGGAATAGTCTAGAGAAAGATATAGTGGAGGCAGGAACCATACATAGTTTTAAGACGAGGTATGATAAAGCTCATGGAGCAGGGAGAGCAGAGACCCAGTAGCGGACAGCGAAGAGGCGGGGCCAGGAGCTGAGTCTCGACCCCTGCAACCACAATTAGGTGAGTACACACACACACGCTGCTATGTGAACTCGATACCTCAAAAGCGGTGGGACCGGACAACATTTCTCCGTGGGTCCTTAGAGAGGGAGCAGAGATGTTGTGTGTGCCACTAACACAAATCTTCAACACATCCATTGAAACTGGGCAACTACCTGAGGCGTGGAAGATGGCAAATGTAGTCCCAATTTTTAAGAAAGGAGACAGACACGAGGCATTAAACTACAGACCTGTGTCACTGACGTGTATAGTATGCAAAGTCATGGAGAAGATCATCAGGAGGAGAGTGGTGGAGCACCTAGAAAGACACAAGCTTATAAACGACAACCAGCACGGTTTCAGGGAAGGAAAATCCTGTGTCACAAACCTACTGGAGTTTTATGATAAGGTAACAGAAGTAAGACACGAGAGAGGGGTGGATAGACTGCATTTTTTGGACTGCAAGAAGGCGTTCGACACAGTTCCTCACAAGAGGTTAATGCAAAAGCTAAAGGATCAGGCACACGTAACAGGAAAAACACTGCAATGGATCAGAGAATATCTGACAGGGAGGCAACAACGAGTCATGGTACGTGACGAGATGTCAGAGTGGGCACCTGTGACGAGTGGAGTTCCACAAGGGTCAGTCTTAGGACCTGTACTGTTTTTGGTATATGTGAATGACATAACGGAAGGGATAGACTCAGAAGTGTCCCTGTTTGCAGATGATGTGAAGTTAATGAGAAGAATAAAATCAGTCGAGGATCAGGCAGGACTACAAAGAGACCTGGACAGGCTGCAAGCCTGGTCCAGTAACTGGCTCCTTGAATTTAACCCTGCCAAATGTAAAGTCATGAATATCGGGGAAGGGCAAAGAAGACCGCAGACAGAGTATAGTCTAGGTGGCCAAAGACTGCAAGCCTCACTCAAAGAAAAAGATCTTGGGGTGAGTATAATACGAGCACATCTCCTGAGGCACACATCAATCAGATAACTGCTGCAGCATACGGGCGGCTGGCAAACCTAAGAATAGCGTTCCAATACCTCACTAAGGAATCATTCAAGACTCTGTATACCATATACGTCAGGCCCATACTGGAGTATGCAGCACCGGTTTGGAACCCACACCTGGTCAAGCACGTCAAGAAATTAGAGAAAGTGCAAGGTTTGCAAGTGGAGCACCTAGAAAGACACAAGCTTATAAACGACAACCAGCACGGTTTCAGGGGAAAGGGAAAAACCTGGGGTCCCCAAACCACTGGGGTTTTTTTATAAGGTAACAGAAGTAAGACACGAAGAGGGGTTTGGAAAAAGACTGCATTTTTGGACTGCAAAAAGGCGTTCGACCAGTTCCTCACAAGAGGTTAATAAAAGCTAAAATCAGGCACACGTAAAGGGCCCCCTCAATGGATCAGAAATTAAAATTGACGGGGAAAAACAACAGGGATGGTACGGGCGAGATGTCAGAGTGGG
>WNWK01022566.1:0-32335 GCA_009830355.1 Cherax destructor
GAAACCCTGAAAGGGTTAATAATGTAGAAACATGATATATACTCTAGAATGAATAAAATATATCATTACGAATGTGAGGACTCGTGATGGTGTTGTTGTTGGGTTTATAAGGGCCACTGACCATAACCGTACATATAGTGGTGGAGGTGGAGGCAGCAAAGCCACCACCAATATTCACACTGACACAATGTACATAATTTATAAATAAGAAATATTTACACTTTAATTTATAAATAAGAAATATTTACACTTATCTTTGAGGAGATGGTGGCAGAGGGCGGCGTTGTTCTCAGTGCCCCTATACTCCTCAAACAACAATGGAGGAGTTAAGTTTCGTGTCGTTATTTTTCTATCACTTAATCGCTTAACTTGCTTGCTACACTGTTAGTGCTACACTTTATCGCTGGCTGGTGCTATAGCCTTGATCAACTCCACTTTGATACGATTTCTTTCTTGAATTCTATTGTGTTCCTCACTTTCTTTACCAAAGGACTGGCACTAGGAGCTTTCTTTGGGCCCATGGTGGCTTATTTAGCAGTCACACACAATAATCAAGGGCCAAAAACAATGAATTGTTAAGAAATGTTTTGTATGAACTCGCAGGATGATGTTCACTCAACCAGAAACAATGCTACACTGCGTGACAGTGTGCGTGGGAGGCAGGCTTGCGGGCTTTGTATGTGCGCTGGGCACTGGACAGGTTCCGTACCATCGACAAAACTAAGAAAATTGACAAAAACTAAGACAGTTGACAAAAACTAAGACAATATTTCCACGAAAAGTGCCCGAAAACCAAAATCACCGAAAACTGAGACAAATAAAAACCAAGAAACCACTGTATCAAGTTATTAATGAACTAGAGTATTAACCCTTTAAGGGTCGGTCACGTACTTGTGCGTCATTGCAGCCAGGGTCAGTCACGCACTTGTACGCATAAATTCTAGCGCCTTCAAATCGAGAGGGAGAAAGCTGGTAGGCCTACATGTTAGAGAATGGGTCTGCACGGTCAGTGCAGACCCAGTGGTGCAATGTGGGAACACCATTTCAGTAACCCTTGTTCACCATGCCTTGTGGTAAGAAACACCTCACTCCTTGGCGAATTGGGACGCTTTTGTTCCCAATTGACAGTTCAAACACAGATGGAAGTGTCAGTGAAGATGAATGTCATGGTTTTGAGGAGTTTGTGACCGAAAGCAATGCCCAGGAAACCAGAGGGAAGGAAGGAAGGAAGGAAGAGATGAGATGAAGGAAGAAAGAAAGAGATAAGATGAAGGAAGAAAGAAAGAGATGAGAGGAAGGAAGAAAGGAAGAGATGAGAGGAAGGAAGAGATGAGAGGAAGGAAGAAAGGAAGAGATGAGAGGAAGGAAGAAAGGAAGAGATGAGAGGAAGGAAGGAAGGAAGAGATGAGAGGAAGGAAGGAAGAGAAGAGAGGAAGGAGGGAAGGTAGGTAGGAAGGAGGGAAGGTAGGTAGGAAGGAGGGAAGGTAGATAGGAAGGAGGGAAGGTAGGTAGGAAGGAGGGAAGGTAGATAGGAAGGAGGGAAGGTAAAAATGAAGGAAGGAAGGACAACCATCAACCTAGGATAATCCAAAATTCAGACAGTGATTTATTTCCATGTGGGTTGGTGGGGTGGGGAGGAAGGGATGTGTGTTGACAGGCAGTGAGGGTTGTGAGTGATGGTGTAATTTGTCATTGTGACACTAATTACACCGGTGACTCAGCATATTTACAAGTCCACCCCATCACAACAACTACAAACTTCAGAAATTCTTGCAGTTCTAGGAACGTGTCCAGTGACTCTATATGTGTACAGTGGACCCCCGGCTAACGAACACCCCAGAAATCGTACAATTATGTAAGTATAATATTGTAAGTGCTTGTGGAAGTGTATTTTTGGGGGTCTGAAATGGACTAACCTACTTGACATTATTTCTTAAGGGAGTAAATTCGTTCGGTAATGGCACTTGAGCAGGCTTCTGGAATGAATTTTGTTTGTTAGCCGGGGGTCCACTGTATATATATGATAGAAAAATAGTAATAAACAACATTTTTTATTGTTGGTTTGTGTAAACATGTTTTGTAAACAATATAATGACAGCAAAGTTTGTGTGGTTATTGTGTAGTATACAATGAGTGAATATACAGTGGACCCTCGGTTAACGAAATTAATCCGGTCCAGGAGCTATTACTTAATCTGAATCTTTCGTAATCTGAAACCTTATTTCCCATAAGAAATAATGTAAATACAATTAACCCTTTCGGGGTTATGGTCGTACAAGTATGTTTTACGCACTGTGGTTATTGACGTACTAGTACGCCTAAATTCTAGCGCCCTCAAATCAAGCAGAAACAGGCTGTTAGGCCTAGATGTGATAGAATGGGTCTGTGTGGTCAGTGTGCGCAGTATAAAAAACTTCCTGCACCACACAGTATATAATGAGGAAAAAAAAACTCTGACCGTGTTTTTGGTTTAAAACACCGACTTTGCAGTCTATTTTCGTATGGTATTTATGCTTGTATTCTCGTTTTCTTAGTCTCATTCTATAGAATAGATGATATATTACAGAAATAGAGATAACTTTGACTGGTTTCACGATGACAAGTACCTTGAAACTGAGCGCAAAGTAGCAAAAATGTTCGATTTTGGCCGATGTTCAGGAGTAAACAAATCACACCATGCATCCAATACACATCAACTGGAGAGTCTAATATTCTTGCACAAGTGTGCTGATATTATTTATACCATTTTTACAGTGATGCAGTTGCATACATAACAGTAAATCTTCTATTTTTTGTGAGAATAAAAATTCAAAATGGAAAGCAAAAGTAATGTAAGAGGGGCCTGGAGACGTAACTAATGAACAGAGAAGATGTTATTTTAGTGCCAGGAATGTCTGCCTTGTTTATTATCGCCCCTATTTTGAAATTGGCATCATTTGAAATTTGTGTGAAATAGGCCAAATTGCCATTTTCTGACCACTATTTTGGGTAGTTGAAATTGGTAAATAGGCGGTTTCTTGTATTCAATCGATAAAAGAAATGTAATTCTAGCAAAATAGCTATAATTTTAGTAGACTGAAACATTGGAATGTGCCGAAAATAGGGCTCAAAGTGGGCGAAATTGCCGATGCGTAAGTGTCATGGCTACCGCTAACTTCGCGAAAGCATAATTCCGTTAGTTTTCGATCAAATTTCATAATTTTTGTGGTGTTATGATCGGAAACAGATTCTCTATCATTCCATAAGAAAAAATAATATTTTTTTTTTTTATATTCGTGGACCCTGAGAACGAGTTTCAGAGAGACCCCTAGGACCCCCAAAGGGTTAATTCATTCCACAAAAAAATAATCACTCAAAACAAAAAAACAATAACATTTACTTACCTTTATTGAAGAGTTGCAGGCATCTGGAAGGTAGAGTTGCTGACAGGGGCAGGGTGTTAATGGTTGGAAGGGGAATCCCCCTCCAAAAGGACTTCAGGTAACAAGTCCCTCTCTGGGGTTACTTCCCTTCTTGGTCTTTTAATGCCACTAGGACCAACTTGAGAGTCACTAGACCCCTGCCTGGTGAAGTAACTGTCCAGAGTCCTCTGTTTCTGGCGACTCTTCAACACTTTTCTGAAGTACAACATGGCTCTGTCACTGAAGTGGTTGCACAGAAGGCTCATTTCAGCTTGCTCAGGGTGGTATCTTTCAACAAATGTCTGCAACTCATTCCACTTTGTACACATATCCTTAAGCACTGAAGAATGCACCACCTTATCACTCTCTCTCTCCTCCTGTGAAGCAACAACCTCAGCTGTGGTCTGTTGCTGTTCCAGATAAAGCTCTTGCAGCTCTTCAGTTGTTAGCTCTACCCTGTGCTCCTCCACCAACTCTTCCACATCCTCACCACTCACCTCCAACCCCAGGCTGTTCCCCAATTCCACAATATCTTCCACAACATGTTCCACAACAGGCACAGGGTCGTCAGGGTCAGCCGCAAATCCTTCAAAATCCCTCTCTTGGACACAATCCAGCCACAGTGGTCTCCAAGCAGAGTTCAGAGTCCTGGAAGTCACTTCCTCCCAAGTCTTACCTATAAGGCCTATGCAATGCACGATATTGAGGTATTCTTTCCAAAACTCTCTTAGGGTCAATTCAGTGTCTGAGGTCACATTAAAGCACTTCTGAAACACTGCTTTGGTGTACAGTTTCTTGAAGTTTGCAATGACCTGCTGGTCCATGGGCTGGATGAGAGGAGTGGTGTTAGGAGGCAAGAAGTTCACTCTGATGAAATTTAAGTTGTAAGGCAATAGCTCTTGCAAGTTGTGAGGATGAGCAGGAGCATTGTCCAGTACCAGGAGGCACTTGAGTGGCAATTTCTTTTCCAGGAGGTATTTCTTCGCACTAGGGCCAAACACTCCAGTCAACCATTCCTTGAAAATCTCCGTAGTGACCCATTCCTTGGTGTTAGCTTTCCAATGCACACACAATTTATTCTTGTCAACACTGTGTTTCCTGAAGGGTCTGGGATTTTCTGCGTGATGCACCAGTAAAGGCTTCACTTTAAAATCCCCACTAGCATTAGAACAAAACAAGAGAGTTAGCCTGTCTTTCATAGGCTTGTATCCTGGCTGTGCCTTTTCCTCCTGAGTAATGTAGGTCCTGTTGGGCATTTTCTTCCAAAACAGGCCTGTTTCATCACAATTAAACACTTGTTGGGGGAGGAATTGTTCAGCCTCTACGAACCCCTTGAATTCCTGCACAAATTTTTCAGCTGCACGTTTGTCTGAGCTGGCTGCCTCACCATGCCTCACAACATTGTGTATGCCACTACGTTTCTTAAACTTCTCAAACCAGCCTTTGCTGGCTTTAAAATCACTCGCCTCACCACTGGTTCCAGGCATTGTCTTCACAAGATCTGCGTGCAACTTCCTTGCCTTTTCACAAATTATCGCCATAGAAATACTATCACCCGCCAACTGTTTTTCATTGATCCACACCAACAACAACTTCTCAACCTCATCCACTGTTTTCGATCTTTGTTTCGTTAACAAATTAACCCCTTTTGCAACATTAGCTTCCTTGATCTCATTTCTCTGTGCCAGGATAGTGCCGATAGTAGATGGAGTTTTCTTGTACATCCTGGCAAGATCACTCAGACGTACACCACTCTCATATTTTTCTATGATTTCCTTCTTCAGTTCGATGGTGTTCCTCACTCTCTTTACCACAGGGGTGCCACTAGGAAGCTTCTTTGGACCCATGGTGACTTATTTCACAGTGACAATCACTAAACCACCAAAAAAGACACCAAATATATTGTGAATCTTTGAAAGAGCGCACTAGGTAATGTTCTCTCAATGGTAAACAACGCTTCACTGGTGTCCTGCGCTTGCGCGGAGCAGGCGGACACGTCTAATACCTTTCGCTAACCGAGGAATTTTTCACTAACCGATTACGAAAAAAGCTTTCGTTTTCCGAAGCTTTCGTTAACGGAATCTTTCATTAACCGAGGGTCCACTGTATACCAAATAGTCTTCATATTGGTCTCACAGGCCATAAAAGTTAGTTGAAAAAATAAAATATTCAAAAATAAAAGAAAAAAGAAAAAAACAGAATTAACTATTACCAGGTGACCAGCAGTCGCCGATGTTGCCGTAAGCAGTTCAATTTCTGTCAACTTCACGCCTCCATATCTTGCTAAGTATTGATCACAATTTTTTTTTTTGGCCTATAAAACTCAAAAAAAAAACTATCATTTCATAAGAAATTTTTTTTTTTTAATATTTTTCGACCCTGAGAAAAGTTTGGGAGAGGGTCTCTCGACCCTCAAAGGGTTAACTGTGTATGAAGCTATTAAGACAAAATTATAAGATAATGTAGTACCAGACTATCACTTTTAATTGCACTAAAGCTAACATAAGTTGTTTACATTAGATAGTAGAATAAAAAGTGAACAGTTCTAAATTAAAGACTATATGGATTTTAGCAATGATATGATAATAAGATGGTAAACAACAGATATTAATAAATTGTAAATTGGAATATTTGGCAACAACAAATTTAAAAAAGTAAAATAAAATAAAATTGTAATAACAGATAATAAGAAAATTATAAATGATAAAAATAGGGCAATGATATGGTAAAATACCAATATATAAAAAATTAGAAGTATTAATAAACAGTAATAATAGAGATTTTGTAGTGATTAAAAACAATTAAAACTATGAGGTAGAGTGATTGAAAAATTAAGACAGTTGATACCTTTGAGATAAGCAAATATAGTAGTACATAGGAGTGAATGGAGACAAATGGTTTTTAGGACTTTACTTGCTGTTGGAGTGTGAGCAAGGTAACATTTATGAAGGGATTCAGGGAAACCGACAGGCCAAACTTGAGTCCTGGAGATGGGAAGTACAGTGCCTGCACTCTGAAGGAGGGGTGTTAATGTTGCAGTTTTATAACTGTAGTGTAAGTGTGCTTCTGGCAAGACAGTGATGGAGTGAATGATGATGAAAGTTTTTCTTTTTCAGGTAACCCTGCCTTGGTGGGAAATGGCCGATGTGTTAATAAAAAAATAATAATGTCATTGTAATGACATGTACTGTCATCCTCTTTTTCTCATTAGGTGGAGACTGCTGGAGTACATGTATCAAGTATGTGGGTACTGCCAGAGCTCCGTCAGAAGCTGAATGTTGGGGTATGGGTAGAAGCCCACTCACCTGCACGCATTGACTTGGCTGGAGGCTGGTCTGATACTCCTCCCATCTGTTATGAACAAGGAGGAGCCGTACTAAACGTTGCTATCAAGGTGTGTATCACATCTCTTAAAAAATTAAACTAATTTATTTTTCTGTAAGACTTTTTTTTTTTCAACAAACTGTACGTATCCCACCGAGGCAGGGTGAGATATCCTAAATTTAAAATGAAAAACTAAAGTTTTTCTTTTTAAATTTAGTAATTTATACAGGAGAAGGGATTACTAGCCCCTTGCTCCCGGCATTTTAGTCGCCTCTTATGACACGCATGGCTTATGGAAGAAAAATTTTCTATAGGTGTCCTCATTCAACAATATACAGTAAACCTACAATATAAGAGACCTTGATATAATGAACCCAATATAATGGACTTTTAAAATTATGGGCAAATCCTCTGGATAAATTAATTTTAAATGTTTATTGCAGTATACAAGGGACCCCCGCAAATAGGCCGGTCAGATTATCGGCCAGCTCGAAAATCGATCGCTTTTTTCGGCCCAATTTTTGCCCGATTATCGGCCCATGTACCTGACCTGTCCGCCTGCCCCTCGCTTGCGTGCAGGCGTCGTAAGCCAGTCTAGCTTTGTTTATCACAATAAATTCATTGTGTTTATTACTTGTTTATTGATTGTGACTGTGATATAAGCCACCATGGACCCAAAGAAACTTCATAGTGGCAGCCCTTTGGTAAAGAAAGTGACAAAAACAATAGAATTGAAGAAAGAAATTGTAGCAAAGTACCAAAGTGGAGGAGGAAGAGAGGGGAGAATGTGCCTTCTTTAGTGATTCTACGATATGTATGATACTAAAGCAGCTCAAGTCAATAAAGGCTATAGCACCAGCCAGCGATAAAGTGTAGCATTAACAGTGTAGCAAGTAAGTTAAGCCATTAATCGATAGAAAAATGACGACACGAAACATAACTCCTCCATTGTTTGTTTGAGGAATATAGGGACACTGAGACCAGAGCCGCCCTCTGCCAACATCTCCTCCAAGGTAAGTGTAAATATTTCTTATTTATAAAAGTGTGAATATTTCTTATTTATAAATTAAAGTGTAAATATTTCTTATTTATAAATTAAAGTGTAAATATTTCTTATTTATAAATTATGTACAGTTGTTTGTGTGAACAGTGGTGGTGGCTTTCTGCTGCAGCCGACTACCACCACGGCTTATGGTCAGTGGCCCTTACACCCAACAACAACAACAACACGTCCACCAGTCCTTCCACTCTTAATGACATGTTTTATTCATTCTAGAGTTTATATCATGTTTCTATGTTATTAATATTGTTTATTATCTCATATTAGATGAATTGTGCTAGATAAATAAGCTGTAGGGTTGATATTGTCATATTGAAGGACTATCTTGTCCTGCCTCCAAACAAACTCCTGCCTCTCTCATACGCCAACAAGAGTCTTCAATAAAGGTAAAACTGATTTAACCCTTTCAGGGTGTTGGTCGTACTAGTATGGCTTACGCACTAGGGTTTTCCACGTACTAGTACACATAAATTCTAGTGGCTTCAAATCGAGGGGGAGAGAGCTGGTAGGCCTGCATGTGATAGAATGGGTCTATGTGGTAAGTGTGCGCAGTAGGAAAAAAATCTATGCACCCGCATTGCATTGTGGAAGTAGTAATTCAGTGCACCTTTGTCACCAAGCCATGAGGTAAGGAATACCTCACTCCGGCAGTGTGAGTGGTAGGGAAGATAGTAGGGGGAGTGGGGAAGACAGTGGGGGGGGGGAAGACAGTCGAGGGGTGGGGAAGACAGTGAGGGAAGGCAGGCAGGCAGGCAGGCTGGCTGGCTGGCTGGCAGGCTGGCTGGCTGGCTGGCTGGCTGGCTGGCTGGCTGGCTGGCTGGCTGGCTGGCTGGCTGGCTGGCTGGCTGTCTGGCTGGCTGGCTGGCTGGCTGGCTGGTTGGCTGGTTGGCTGGTTGGCTGGTTGGCTGGTTGGCTGGTTGGCTGGTTGGCTAGTTGGCTAGTTAGTTAGTTAGTTAGTTTGCTCTGTCACACAGGTACACATAAATACATTGTGTAAATAACCTAGGATAAATACATAGTGTAAATTACGTAGGATAAATACATAGTGTAAGTTACCTAGGATAACTAGTGACTGCCTCTGAGACAGAAAGAGTGTAGCAGGCAGATAAAACAGTGAAAACAAATAAAGGGAAGGCAGTGTACCCTCATTTGTCAAATGTCATCACTCATTAGTTTGGTGATAAGACGAGGCTAACCCATCACCCCTGGCTGGCTGGCAGGCAGGCAGGTAGGCGAAGGCAGTGTACCCTCATCAATGTCAACACTAATTAGTTTAGCTGATAATAGTAAGATAAGAGGACCCTCACCCCTCATCAATGTCACTGCTGTAATTAGATTAGTGATAAGACTGACACACACTTACACCATGCTTCAATAATAATAATAATAATTATTATTATTTTATTATTATTATTATATTCTCCCATGCCAGTCAGTCAGTTAGCCAGCCAGCTAGCTGGTCAGCCAGCAAGCCAGCTGGCTGGCTATCCATGCAACCAGCTGTTCAGCCACCCAGCCAGCAAGCTGTTTAGCCAGCCAGCTGGTCAGCTAGCCAGCCAGCCAGCTGTTCAGCCAGCCAGCCAGCTGGTCAGGTAGCCAGCCAGCCAGCCAGCTGGTCAGCTAGCCAGCCAGAGAGCTGTTCAGCCAGCCTGCCAGCCGGCTAGCTGGTCAGCCAGCCAGCAAGCCAGCCATCTAGCTGGCCATCCATCCAGCCAGCTGGCCAGCCAGCCAGCTGGTCAGCTAAACAGCCAGCCAGCCAGCCAACTGATCAGCTAGCCAGCCAGCCAGCCAACTGGTCAGCTAGCCAGCCAGCCAGCCAACTGGTCAGCTAGCCAGCCAGCCAGCCAGCCAACTGGTCAGCTAGCCAGCCAGCCAACTGGTCAGCTAGCCAGCCAGCCAACTGGTCAGCAAGCCAGCCAGCCAGCCTGCTAGCTGGTCAGCCAGCCAGTCGGCTGGCCAGCCAGCCAGCCAGCTGGTCAGCTAGCCAGCCAGCCAGCTAGCTGGTCAGCTAGCCAGCCAGCTAGCCAACTGGTCAGGTAGCCAGCCAGCCAACTGATCAGCAAGCCAGCCAGCTAGCCTGATAGCTTGTCAGCCAGCAAGCCAGCCATTCGGCTGGCCATCCATCCAGCCTGCTGTTCAGCCAGCCAGCTGGTCAGCTAGCCAGCTAGCCAGCTGGTCAGCAAGCTAGCTAGCCAGCCAGCCAGCCAGCCAGCCAGCCAGTAGTTATTGTGTAGTATGCAAGGAGTGTATATATACAAAATATGGTTTATATTGGTCTCACAGGACATAAAAGTTACTTGACAAAATAAAATGTTAAAAAATAAAAGAAAAAAGTATAAAAAATTAAATAAACTATTACTAGGTGACAGGCAGTCGGCGATGTTGCCATAAGCAGTTCAATTTTGGTCAACTTCAATCTTCTATATCTCGGTAAGTATTGATCGCAAAAATGTATTTTTTAGCCTATTAGATTTAAAAAAAAAAAAACTATCTATTCATAAGAAATTTTTTTTTTTTTTTTTTTTTTTAAATTCATGGACCCTGAGAACAAGTTTCGGAGAGGGGCCTTGGACCCTGAAAAGGTTTACTGTTCATTTATCCATTAAAATTAGTGCTTTATATTTATTTCTCATTGTTTTCTGTATGCAAAACTATAGTATTTATTCTTTAAAAAAATGAATTTTTGGTGAATATTTTTGGGTGGAACGGATTAATTGTATTTACATTATTTCTTATAGGAAATAAGGGTTCAAAAATCGGCCAGTTCGATTTTAGGCCTAGCTCCTGGAACGGATTAGGGCCGATTTTCGGGGGTCCACTGTATCTGTAAATTGTGTGTTATGTACTACAGTGGACCCTCGGTTAACGTTCTTAATCCGTTCCAGGAGCTAGAGCTTTAACCGAAAAAAACGTTATCTGAAACCTTATTTCCCATAAGAAATAATGTAAATACTATTAATCCGTTCCAGACATCCAAAAAATATTCACAAAAAAATAATTTTTTTAAAGAATAACTATAGTTTTACATACAGAAAACACACATAAATACTACATACAATTTAAAATTTATAAATAAATTATAAAATAAACATTTAAAATAACATTTACTTACCTTTATTGAAGAGACTTGTTGGCATCTTTAAGACTGGGAGGAGGAGTGAGGGAGTGCTTAGTTTTTGGAAGGGGAATCTCCCTCCAAAAGGACTTCAGGTAACAAGTCCCTCTCTGTTGTTACTTCCCTTCTTGGTCTTTTAATGCCACTAGGACCAGCTTGAGTCACTAGAAATCTTCTTAGAAAAAAAACTGTCCAGAGTCCTCTGTTTCTGGTGACTCTTCAACATTTTTCTGAAGTGGGGCAAGATTCTGTCACTGAACATGTTGCAGATGTGGTTTGCTTCAGCTTGCTCAGGGTGGTGTTTTTCAACAAATGTCTGCACATCAGCCCATTTGGAAAAAATTTCCTTAATCTCTGAAGAAGTTACTACCTCAACCTGTCCAGCCTCCTCCTTTGAATCAATTTCCTTAAATGTCGTCTGCTGCTGTTGCTGATGAAGCTCTCTCAGCTCTTCAGTGGTTAGGTCTACCCTGTGCTCCTCCACCAACTCTTCCACATCCTCACCACTCAACTCCAACCCCAGGCTGTTCCCCAATGCCACTATAGAGTCCACAACAGGCACAGGGTCGTCAGAGCCAGCCTCAAATCCTTCAAAATCCCTCTTTTCAACACAATCTGGCCACAGTGGTCTCCAAGCAGAGTTCAAAGTCCTGGAAGTCACTCCCTCCCAAGCATTACCTATAAGGCCTATGCAATGCACGATATTGAAGTGATCTTTCCAGAACTCTCTTAGGGTTAATGCAGAGGCTGAAGTTACATCAAAGCACCTTTGAAACAATGCTTTGGTGTACAGTTTCTTGAAGTTGGAAATGACCTGCTGGTCCATGGGCTGGATAAGAGGAGTGGTGTTAGGAGGCACTTGAGTGGCAATTTCTTTTCCAGGAGGTATTTCTTCACACTAGGGCCAAACACTGCAGTCAACCATTCCACGAAAAAGTCCTTAGTGACCCATGCATTACTGTGAACCTTCCAATGCACACACAAATTATTCCTGTTAACATTGTGTTTCTTGAAGGCTCTGGGATTTTCTGAGTGATACACCAGTAAAGGCTTCACTTTAAAATCACCACTGGCATTGGCACACATCATAAGAGTTAGCCTGTCTTTCATAGGCTTGTGTCCTGGCTGTGCCTTTTCCTCCTTAGTAATGAAGGTCCACTTTGGCATTTTCTTCCAAAAGAGGCCTGTTTCATCACAATTAAACACTTGTTGGGGGAGGAATTGTTCAGCCTCTACGAACCCCTTGAATTCCAGCACAAATTTTTCAGCTGCACGTTTGTCTGAGCTGGCTGCCTCACCATGCCTCACAACACAGTGTATGCCACTACGTTTCTTAAACCTCTCAAACCAGCCTCTGCTGGCTTTAAAATCACTCTCCTCACCACTGGTTCCAGGCATTGTCTTGACAAGATCTGCATGCAACTGCCTTGCCTTTTCACAAATTATCGCCGTGGAAATACTATCACCCGCTATCTGTTTTTCATTGATCCATAACAGTAATAACTTCTCAACTTCATCCACTGTTTTCGATCTTTGTTTCGTAAATAAATCAACCCCTTTTGCAACATTAGCTTCCTTGATTTCTTTTCTCTTTGCCAGGATAGTGGTGATAGTAGATTGTCTTTTTCCATACATCCTGGCAAGCTCACCCACATGTATGCCACTCTCATATTTTTCAACAATCTCCTTCTTCAGTTCGATGCTGTTCCTCACTCTCTTAACCACAGGGGTGCCACTAGGAAGCTTCTTTGGACCCATGGGGACTTATTTCACAGTGAGTCACTAAATCACCAAAAAAGACACCAAATGTATTGTGAATGCTTGAAAGAGCGCGCTGGGTATTGTTCACTCAAGTGTAAACAACGCTGGACTGGCGTCCTGGGAGGAGGTGCGCAAGTGCAGAGCGGGCAGACAGGTCTGGTACGTAACGCCAGCTGAGTAAATAACGCTAGCCAAAAAAAATATTGAACGTAAAAAGCAACCTTTAGCCGAAAATAACGTTATCTGGAATGAACGTTAGCCGGGGGTCCACTGTATAATAAGTATACAGTAGGGTACTTTAGTGTATTATATTGCTATGTTATAATGTTATTCTGATATAACAGGCACTCCCTATTAGTTCATTACTTCAAGGGTTTACTGTAAATAAGAAAAAATCTTATTATACACAATATTGCTAGCATGAATCTTAATCAAAGTTTTCTTTATGTTGATGCCTGGCTTTCCGAGTACATTGTTCAGTGATCTCATCTTAAAATAATCACTGTCTTTGCAGAGGCACTCAGATACAACAGTTTAGATGTCCCTCCAAACTGCCAATAAAGTGCAGGCATTGTACTTCCTATTTCCAGGAGTCACATGCATGTACAAGCATATATATATACTAATGGTTTTTTCTTCTAATTTTTCTTCCTAGTTCTTGTTCTTTATTATTTCTGCTTATCTCCATGGAGAAGTGGAACAGAATTCTTCCTCCGTAAGCTATGTGTGCTGTAAGAAGCGACTAAATGCCGGGAGGAATGGGCTAGTGACCCCTTCTCCTGTATAAATTACTAAAAAGAAGACAAGGAAAAACTTCATAAAATTGGGATGTTTGAATGTGCGTGGATGTAGTGTGGATGATAAGAAAGAGATGATTGCTAATGTTATGAATGAAAAGAAGTTGGATGTCCTAGACCTAAGCGAAACAAAGCTGAAGGGGGTAGGCAAGTTTAAGTGGGGAGAAATAAATGGGATTAAGTCAGGAGTATCTGAGAGAGTTAGAGCTAAGGAAGGGGTAGCAATAATGTTGAAGGATCAGTTATGAAGAGAGAAGAGGTAACATAAATGTATAAATTCAAGGATTATGTGGATTAAAATAAGGGTCGGATGTGAAAAGTGGGTCATAATAAGTGTGTATGCACCTGGAGAAGAGAGGAGTGTAGAGGAGAGAGAGAGATTTTGGGAGATGTTAAGCGAATGTGTAGGAACTTTTGAGCCAAGTGAGAGAGTAATCGTGGTAGGGGACCTAAATGCTAAAGTAGGAGAAGCGTTTAAAGAGGGGGTGGTAGGTAAGTTTGGGGTACCAGGTGTAAATGATAATGGGGAGCATTTGATTGAACTTTGTATAGAAAGGGGTTTGGTTATAGGTAACACATATTTTCAGAAAAAGAGGATAAATAAGTATACAAGATATGATGTAGGGGGAAATGACAGTAGTTTGTTGGACTACATATTGGTAGATAAAAGACTGTTGGGTAGACTTCAGGATGTACATGTTTATAGAGGGGCCACAGATATATCAGATCACTTTTTAGTTGTAGCTACAGTGAGAGTAAAAGGTAGACGGGATACAAGGAGAATGGAAACAGCAAGTAAGAGAGAAGTGAAGATTTATAAACTAAAGGAGGAGGTGGTTAGGCTAAGATATAAACAACTGTTGGAGGACAGATGGGCTAGTGAAAGTATAATCAGTGGGATAGAAGAGGTATGGGGTAAGTTTAAGAATATAGTGCTAGAGTGTTCAGCAGAAGTTTGTGGTTATAGGAAAGTGGGTGCGGGAGGGAAGAAGAGCGATTGGTGGAAAGATGATGTAAAGAGAGTAGTAAGAGAGAAAAAGTTAGCATATGAGAGGTTTTTACAAAGTAGAAGTGATGCAAGGAGGGAGGAGTATTTTTTTTTTTTTTTTTTTTTCAACAAGTCGGCTGTCTCCCACCGAGGCAGGGTGACCCAAAAAGAAAGAAAATCCCCAAAAAGAAAATACTTTCATCATCATTCAACACTTTCACCACACTCATACATAGTCACTGTCTTTGCAGAGGCGCTCAGATACGACAGCTGAGAATAGTCCCTCCCAGCTGTCACCATCCCAGACCCCTCTTTAAAGTGCAGGCATTGTACTTCTCATTTCCAGGACTTAAGTCCAACTAAATCAATTAACTGGTTTCCCTGAATCCCTTCACAAAATGTTACCCTGCTCACACTCCAACAGATCGTCATGTCCCAAAAACCATTCGTCTCCATTCACTCCTATCTAACACGCTCACACATGCTTGCTGGAAGTCCAAGCCCTCGCCCACAAAACCTCTTTTACCCCTCCCTCCAACCTTTTCTAGGACGACCCTACCCGCCTTCCTTCCCCTACAGATTTATACGCTCTCCAAGTCATTCTACTTTGATCCATTCTCTCTAAATGACCAAACCACCTCAACAACCCCTCTTCAGCCCTCTGACAAATACTTTTAGTAACTCCACACCTTCTCCTAATTTCCACATTCCGAATTTTCTGCATAATATTTACACCACACATTGCCCTTAAACAGGACATCTCCACTGCCTCCAGCCTCCTCCTCGCTGTAGCATTTGCAACCCATGCTTCACACCCATATAAGAGTGTTGGTACCACTATACTTTCGTACATTCCCTTCTTTGCCTCCATGGATAATGTTTTTTGTCTCCACAGATACCTTAACGCACCACTCACCTTTTTTCATCAATTCTATGGTTAACCTCATCCTTCATAAAACCATCCGCTGACACGTCAACTCCCAAATATCTGAAAACATTTACTTCTTCCATAATCCCTCTCCCCAATGTGATATCCAATTTTTTTTATTTAAATCGTTTGATACCCTCATCACCTTACTCTTATCTATGTTCACTTTCAACTTTCTACCTTTACACACTCTCCCAAACTCGTCCACTAACCTTTGCAACTTTTCTTTAGAATCTCCCATAAGCACAGTATCATCAGCAAAAAGTAACTGTGTCAACTCCCATTTTGCATTTAATTCTCCATAATTTAATCCCACCCCTCTCCCCAACACCCTAGCATTTACTTCTTTTACAACCCCATCTATAAATATATTAAACAACCATGGTGACATTACACATCCCTGTCTAAGACCTACTTTTACCGAGAAGTAATCTCCCTCTCTTCTACACACCCTAACCTGAGCCTCACTATTCTCATGAAAACTCTTTACAGCATTCAGTAACTTACTACCTATTCCATACACTTGCAACATTTGCCACATTGCTCCCCTATCCACTCTATCATATGCCTTTTCTAAATCCATAAATTCAATGAAAACTTCTCTACCTTTATCTAAATACTGTTCACATATATGCTTCACTATAAACACTTGATCTACACATCCCCTACCCACTCTAAAGCCTCCTTGCTCATCTGCAATCCTACTCTCTGTTTTACCTCTAATTCTTTCAATAATAACCCTGCCATACACTTTACCTGGTATACTCAGTAAACTTCTTCCCCTATAATTCTTACAATCTCTTTTATCCCCCTTCCCTTTATATAAAGGAACTATACATGCTCTCTGCCAATCCCTAGGTACCTTCCCCTCTTTCATTATTTTTTTTTTTTTATTAACACATCGGCCGATTCCCACCAAGGCAGGGTGGCCCGAAAAAGAAAAACTTTCATCATCATTCACTCCATCACTGTCTTGCCAGAAGGGTGCTTTACACTACAGTTATAAAACTGTAACATTTACACCCCTCCTTCAGAGTGCCGGCAATGTACTTCCCATCTCCAGAACTCAAGTCCGCCTGCCGGTTTCCTGAATCCCTTCATAAATGTTACTTTGCTCACACTCCAACAGCACGTCAAGTATTAAAACCATATGCCTCCATTCACTCCTATCAAATACGCTCACCATGCTTGCTGGAAATCCAAGCCCTCGCACACAAAACTTCCTTTACCCCTCCCTCCAACCTTTCCTAGGCCGACCCCTACCCCGCCTTTCCTCCACTACAGATTTATACACTCTCGAAGTCACTCTGTCTCGTTCCATTCTCTCTACATGTCCAAACCACCTCAACAACCCCTCCTCAGCTCTCTGGACAATCGTTTGTAATCCCGCACCTCCTCCTAATTTCCAAACTCCGAATTCTCTGCATTATATTCACACCACACATTGACCTCAGACATGACATCTCCACTGCCTCCAGCCTTCTCCTCGTTGCAACATTCATCACCCATGCTTCACACCCATATAAGAGCGTTGGTATAACTATACTCTCATACATTCCCTCTTTACTTCCATGGACAAGGTTCTTTGTCTCCACAGACTCCGAAGTGCTCCACTCACTCTTTTCCCTCATCAATTCTATGATTCACCTCATCCTTCATAGACCCATCCGCCGACATGTCCACTCCCATATATCTGAATACATTCACCTCCTCCATACTCTCTCCCTCCAATCTGATATCCAATCTTTCGTCACCTATTCTTTTTGTTATCCTCATCACCTTACTCTTTCCTATATTCACTTTAAATTTTCTTCTTTTACACACCCTACCAAATTCATCCACCAACCTCTGCAGCTTCTCTTCAGAATCTCCCAAAAGCACAGTGTCATCAGCAAAAAGCAACTGTGACAACTCCCACTTTGTATTTGTTCTTTATCTTTTAGCCCAACACCTCTTGCCAAGACCCTCGCATTCACTTCTCTTACAACCCCATCTATAAATATATTGAACAACCACGGTGACATCACACATCCTTGTCTAAGGCCCACTTTTACTGGGAAATAGTCCCCTTCCCTCCTACACACTCTAACCTGAGCCTCACTATCCTCATAAAACTCTTCACTGCTTTCAGTAACCTTCCTCCTATTCCATACACCTGCAACATCTGCCACATTGCCCCCTATCTACCCTATCATACGCCTTTTCCAAATCCATAAATGCCACAAAAACATCTTTACCCTTATCCAAATACTGTTCACCTATATGTTTCACTGTAAACACTTGGTCTACACACCCCCTACCTTTCCTAAAGCCCCTTGTTCATCTGCTATCCTGCTTTCTGTTTTACTCTTAATTCTTTCAATAATAACTCTACCATACACTTTACCAGGTACACTCAACAGACTTATTCCCCTATAATTTTTGCACTCTCTTTTTTCCCCTTTGCCTTTATAAAAGGAACAATACACGCTCTCTGCCAATCCCTAGGTACCTTACCCTCTTCCATACATTTATTAAATAATAGCACCAACCACTCCAAAATTATATCCCCACCTGCTTTTAACATTTCTATCTTTATCCCATCAATCCCAGCTGCCTTACCCCTTTCATTCTACCCACTGCCTCACGAACTTCCCCTACACCCACAACTGGCTCTTCCACACTCCTACAAGATGTTATTCCTCCTTGCCCTACACACGAAATCACAGCTTCCCTGTCTTCATCAACATTTAACAGATCCTCAAAATATTCTCTCCATCTTCCCGATACTCTAACTCTCCATTTAATAACTCTCCTCTCCTATTTTTAACTGTCAAATCCATTTGTTCTCTAGGCTTCCTCAACTTATTAATCTCATTCCAAAACTTTTTCCTATTTTCAACAAAATTTGCTGATAACATCTCACCCACTCTCTCATCTGCTCTCTTTTACATTGCTTCACCACTCTTTAACCTCTCTTTTCTCTCCATATACTCTTCCCTCCTTGCATCACTTCTACTTTGTAAAACCTCTCATATGCTAACTTTTCTCCCTTACTACTCTCTTTACATCATCATTCCACCAATCGCTCCTCTTCCCTCCCGCACCCACTCGCCTGTAACCACAAACTTCTGCTGAACACTCTAACACTACATTTTTAAATCTACCCCATACATTTTCGACCCCATTGCCTACACTCTCACTAGCCCATCTATCCTCCAATAGTTGTTTATATCTTACCCTAACTGCCTCCTCTTTTAGTTTATAAACCTTCACCTCTCTTTTACTTACTGATTCTATTTTCCTTGTATCCCATCTACCTTTTACTCCCACTGTAGCTATAACTAAAAGTGATCTGATATATCTGTAGCCCTCTATAAACATGTACATCCTGAAGTCTACTCAACAGTCTTTTATCTATCAATACATAGTCCAACAAACTACTGTCATTACGCCCTACATCATATCTTGTATACTTATTTATCCTCTTTTTCTTAAAATATGTATTACCTATAACTAAACCCTTTCTATACAAAGTTCAATCAAAGGGCTCCCATTATCATTTACACCTGGCACCCCAAACTTACCTACTACACCTCTCTGCATGTTTCTCCCACTTTAGCATTTAGGTCCCCTACCACAATTACTCTCTCATTTGGTTCAAAAGTTCCTATACATTCGCTTAACATCTCCCAAAATCTCTCTCTCTCTACACTCCTCTTCTCCAGGTGCATACACGCTTATTATGACCCACTTTTCGCATCCGACCCTTATTTTAATCCACATAATCCTTGAATTTACACATTTATATTCCCTCTTTTCCTTCCATAACTGATCCTTCAACATTATTGCTACCCCTTCCTTAGCTCTAACTCTCTCAGATACTCCTGACTTAATCCCATTTATTTCTCCCCACTGAAACTCGCCTACCCCCTTCAGCTTTGTTTCGCTTAGGGCCAGGACATCCAACTTCTTTTCATTCATAACATCGGCAATCATCTCTTTCTTATCATCCGCACTACATCCACGCACATTCAGACAACCCAATTTTATAAAGTTTTTCTTCTTCTCGTTTTTAGTAGATTTGTACAGGAGAAGGGGTTGCTAGCCCATTGCTCCCGGCATCTTTCATACATTTATTAAACAAAAATACCAACCACTTCTGCACTGTATCCCCCCCTGCTTTTAACATTTCTGTCATGATCCCGTCAGTTCCAGCTGCTTTACCCCCTTTCATTCTATGTAATGCCTCACGCACCTCCCCCACACTCGCATCCTGCTCTTCTTCACTCCTAAACGATGTTGTACCTCCCTGGCCAGTACATGAAATTACCGCCTCCCTTTTTTCATCGACATTTAAAAGTTCCTCAAAATATTCTCGCCATCTACCCAATACCTCCAATACCTTGACAGAGCCTCTCCCATTCTTTCATCCGCTCTTCTTTTGCACTCTCTCACCACTCTGTTCACCTTTCTTTTACTCTCCATATACTCTGCTCTTCTATTAACACTTCTGTTTTGTAAAAACCTCTCATAAGCTACCTTTAAGAGGGTGGTAAAGCAGTGTAAAAAGAGAGCAAATGAGAGGGTGGGTGAGATGTTATCAACAAATTTTTTTGAAAATAAGAAAAAGTTTTGGAGTGAGATTAACAAGTTGAGAAAACCTAGGGAAAGAATGGATTTGTCAGTTAAAAATACGAGGGGATTAAAAAATACAAGATATTATTATACGCGCAGGCATTTATAAAGTTTTAAGATGGGTAATCATTTTTGGTTTACAAGACCAAGATTTTTAATTAAACTATTAAAACTTATTTCGATTTAAATAGTTTTAATTAAAATTTTGGTTTGTTGTACCAAAGATATAAAAAACTTTTATTTTAAATCATCTTATGGGGTATATATTTTCATACGTTGAGTTTGGTGTTTTTATTGCTCTCGTCATTAGTTTCCATTGGAGCGAGTTTAGCCAGGTTAAATTTTGGTCTTAGGTATGTAATTGATTGTGAAATTTTTTCTCTGAGCTCATCTTCTGTTGTTGTTACTTTAGTTTGTGATTGAGTTAGTACTTTATTCTTGGGGGTAGTTTTATTTATTTCCTCTATAGTTATATATTATAGGGGGGATTATATGGACGGCGATAAAGGGTACAACCGTTTTATATATATAGTTTTTGCTTTTGTTTTTTCTATAGGGGCTCTCATTATTAGGCCTAATTTAATTAGGATTCTTTTAGGTTGAGATGGATTGGGTTTGATTTCCTATGTTTTAGTAATTTATTATCAAAATGAAAAATCCGCTAATGCAGGTATACTAACCATTTTATCCAATCGTATTGGAGATGTAGGGATTTTATTGAGGATTTCTTTGTTATTTATACTAGGGGGTGGAATTTTATTTTTATAGGAGACCTTGGGGAAGATTTCTTTGTTAAAGATTTTTGTATGTTTAGCTGCTATAACTAAGAGGGCCCAGATCCCATTCTCGGCGTGGTTACCAGCAGCCATGGCTGCTCCTACCCCTGTCTCAGCCCTGGTTCACTCTTCGACTTTGGTTACGGCTGGGGTTTATATTTTGATTCGGTTCAGGGGGCCCTAGAGGGCCTGCCTGTTCAAACTTTTTGTTAATTATTTCTTGTTTAACAATATTTATGGCGGGGCTAGGGCTAATTTCGAATTTGACCTTAAGAAAATTATTGCCCTGTCAACTTTGAGGCAGTTGGGGGTTATGATGGGGATTTTAGCTTTAGGGTTTCCGGATTTAGCCTTTTTCATTTATTAACTCATGCTTTGTTTAAGGCATTGTTATTTATATGGGTCTGTAATCCATAGTGTTAAGGAATATCAGGACATCCCGCTAAAAAGGGTATCCCGCACAGAGCTAAATTAGCTAAATTCATACAAACCCTGGTCAGGGGTATACATAGTACCAGCCTCCCCATATTTCGGATGTCCTGATATTCCTTAACACTATGGATTACAGACCTCACTAAACCTACAGAAACCTCTGGGCCCTGAAACAGAAGATAGTTTAAAAATATTAATTTTGGAAATTAAAGACAAAGTCTTTTGACTTTTTTTCTGACCGTAATAATAAAACCATTACATCTCATCTCTATTGCGTCTTTAAAACTATTTCAATTATTTAATCCTTTCGTACTAAAACAATTCTTGTTTTTCTAGGAGATAGAAACCAACCTGGCTCACGCCGGTCTGAACTCAAATCATGTAAAAATTTAAAGGTCGAACAGACCCTCTCTTGTAAATGCTGAATTACAAAGAAATTTTAATTCAACATCGAGGTCGCAAACTATTTTATCGATAAGAACTCTCAAAAAAAATTACGCTGTTATCCCTAAAGTAATTTACTCTAGTACCCTTAAAAAGGATCATAAAATCAAAAATTTTTGATTCGAATGAAGAAAGAGTTAAATAACTTATATCCTAGTCGCCCCAACTAAACAATTATATAATAATAAGACTTTATGGTCTAAATTACCCTTAATTAATTTAATGTCAAACTTTATAGGGTCTTATCGTCCCCTAGCCTATTTAAGCCTTCTCACTTAAAGGTTAAATTCAATTTTCAAAATTTAAGACAGCTCATTTCTCGTCCGACCCTTCATACCAGCCCCCAATTAAAAGACTAATGATTATGCTACCTTCGCACGGTCATGATACCGCGGCCTTTAAATACCCTCAGTGGGCAGGCCAGACTTTATATACCTACCATACAGACATGTTTTTGATAAACAGGCGGAAATAAACTTTTGCCGAATTCCTTCATTTAGTCTCCCCACTTTTAAATTTATTAAACTCCCTAATAAAATTATAAACAGTAAAACGATATATACTAATACACTCATCTTAAACTACTAAATTCAACTTAAAATAGCTTTCTCCTACTCCCAAAAAACAAATAAATATTTTAAACTCCATACCTCAGGTATAACCCGCTGAAAACATGGCTGCTTCTAAGCCTAGTTCAGAAGTACCTTTATTTATTCCCATAATTAAAATCTCTCACATAAAGAGCTTTGCCCTCCTATGCCTGTGCTCTATCTATTCTAACCTCCAGCATAAAGAAAAATTAAATTTTTTCAGAGAAAACCAGATATCTTAAGGCTCGATTAACATTTCACTACTAAAATAAGATTACAAATTTTTTGCAATAAAACTCGCCCTCAACTTAGCTATCCTTATTTCGGGAGAAATATATATAACTACCTAATATAAAGTATCCCTAATACACAAGGTACTAAATCCTACTTATACTTTTAACTTAATTTTACGGCTATTTCAATTTTCCCTCACGGTAATCATACCCTATCGCAATAAATTAATTTCTCTAACAATACTCACACCAAAAATACTTTTCTTACTACAAACAAACAAGCAAGTTATATTAACTATCAAAACAAGTCAACTGCGACAAACCTTCTCAACGTAAGTGAAATGCTAGGATTTAGCTTTATTTTGCTAAATATGCAGTATCAGGAGTATAAATTGAATATCTCTATACTATATATTTTAGCCCTAAAGAATTAATTCTATTCCTACAATTTAGTATGCCATATAATTTCGCTAAGCATAATCATTCTAGCTAACTATAGAGATCCTACTACCATAACCTCATATTTATATATATATACATTTCGAAATGTAGAGATTTACCATGGAGGCTGTATCTACAAATAAGACTTATAATCGAAGAGTTCAGATATAACACTCTCAGTATATCTATCTGCTATGTTACTATAATACAAAGCTTCTCTTTATCATACCCCCAACATCTCATTAGAAATATCTCCTCTTAAATGTACGGAAATCAACAGGGAGCATCTAATACCTGAAAGCAGGAGGCCCTCCAATTCTTGAGGAAAGGGCTCCTGCTTTATAGGTATTAGTTTCCTATACTGTGCTCAATGTTATTATACTGGACGGTGTCCATAAGTCTACTCTTTATTATATTGCTTCAATATTTGCTTTGTTGGCGATAGACATGTATATATAAAAAAAGTTCCCCCCAATTATGATTTTTTATTTTTTTTAAAAACTCAAAATTTTATTCCCAAAACTCTCTAAGAATATAGCCTTTACTTTTTGCCTCCCTGGGAGTAGTTAACCTTCTTCTTTGTAGGTACTTTTGCCTCCCTGGGAGTAGTTAACCTTCTTCTTTGTAGGTACTTTTGCCCTCCGAAGTAGTTAACCTCTGCGGGACATTTTTGCCTCCCTGGGAGTAGTTAACCTTCTTCTTTGTAGATACATTTTTGCCCACTCCCTCTGGAAGTAGTTAACCTTCTTCTTTGTAGATACATTTTTGCCCGGGTGGCACATACCAATATACATATTGGAATCACACCAACTCCTAAAAGATCAAAACTTTTTATGCCCTGTCCCTTTTTGTATACCTAAAAAGATAAGCAAAATTTAACCCAAGGGGCTCAAAATTTTCCTTTTATGAGACCCAACCTCTCTTTTTTTAATGCTTCTCACTTTTAAAGATTTCCTCCTTTTCATTTAATTTTGGGGGGTCGGGTACTCTCTATCTCCTTTCCTCATGATTCGCGGCTTAAATTGGACCCCGAGCTCAATCTCTTCCTTTTTCCCCCTAATTACATCAAGAAAAACCTTTGGGCAAAGGGCCTTAAAGTACTTCTTAACCAACCCCTTTGGCTCAGCAATTATCTTTTTATCCTCTACACTCCCCCCTCCCCCCCAACCCCTTATTTCCGTTTTGGGAAAATCCCCTTTCCCCTTACTTCTAAATTTGGGGCCGCCCCTTTTCCCATTCTTGGCCCAAGTTATGGGGGGGCCCATTGAAAAAAGGCAATTATTCTAAAAACCCATTAAAAAAAACTAGCCCCAAAATTTTCCTAATTTCTTCCCTCCTAAGTTTTTATACTAAACCCTCTCCCCTTCCGGCGGGTCTGTTCCCTGAATGGGGGCTTAGGGGGGTTTAACCAGACACCCCTTGGGGAAAATTTTCCTACTTAAAATCAATCATTTTCAGGGAATGTTAATCCCATATTAATTAACGAGACCGTGGATAATCTATTTTTCTTATACGCATTAATTGCCACCTCAGTGGCCTTATGACTATTATCTACCCAATCTTATTTTTTCCTTTGTTTAATTGCTCTAATACAACTGGCACTCTACAAGTGGGTGGATGTGCCCAGTCTATATCCTTGGAATATGTTCTGGTTGTTTATTCCTAATGGATTGTCACTTTGAGATAATTACGCCTATTTTTTTTAACTCTTGTTCTCTATACTATATAGTTACCCATTCACATATTATTCAACCTGATCTCGGTTTCAATCTCAATTCCCGAAAATGCAGAGGCTAACCTCTTGCCCCTGTGACCATATCTCATCTGGGTGGTCTGGCCAAGCAAAGTTTATTAGATACCTTAATCCCTCGCCTCTATTGCTTCAAAATTTTCAGTTGGTACAATAAGTGTCATTCAAGCTCTCAAAAGATTGAACGCCAAGTCATGTTTTTCACTAATAGAAAATATATTTGTTTAGGTTGCAAATCTGCTTCAACATCTCAGCCACCTTGTTCTGCCACAAATTGGAATGGATAATGCTGAGAGCCTCACACGCGCCCAATTCAAGCGATTGCTCAAGGCCACCTTCTGCCAAGCTAATTTGTCCATCAAACGGTTACAACAGAAGTGAACTCAATCTAACAACGTAAAAAAACCGGTGCAATCAGATTGGTCATGAAACTGTTGCGGATATTGCGCTCCATTCAAATTATTTCCACAGCTGCTTACGAATTATAATGACGTCTGATAACCACGATAGAATTGGTCTTTTAAATTGTCTCATCAATTGGTTCCATTTGCTGTCATTCTGATCGGTGAATATGTTTTCATTCTGTTCAAGAAACTGTTATCAACTTGAATCTGCAACTTTGTATTTTATAAATTATCAACCATAACTTTATTCTTTATTATTGGTAGCTAATTGGCAATCTACAGTTTGGTCATTTATAGTAGACAAAAGTACAAACTATATTTAAAAAATATGTATCTATTATGTTCAAATTCATGGCTTAAATACTCCTATATTCGATTTATGACCCATCTGCAAATTCTTCATTCAGTTTTAAGTTCAATTTCAGAATGCCAAGTACTGTATTAGGGCTTTAGGCATGTATCTATTATAAATCTCAGTACTTAAATGTAGTCTTTTTGTATCTATGTTAAATAATTATTATTATTATTATTATTATTAATTATTATTATTAATTAATAGTGTGCATTATTTATAAAGTTGCTCACGATTCTTAGGATTTGATGAATATTGAATAGATGGTGATCAGGTTCCTGAAAATGCATTCTTGAATGATTGTGTTAACAACACTTTGACCAGTAGCAGCCTAAATCCTGATGCATCTCTGACACGTGTAAAAATTTAAAAAAATAATCAAGTATTTTTTCTTGCAAATAATGAAATCGTTTACGTGGTAAAGACACCAAAGTTTGAAATTGCAGTTGAAAACTCTGGATATATCTAAGATATTGATCTCTTCAATATGTCATTAACGTAACATTGACTGAGCCTAATACGATAATTCATTGACCGTTGACAAAATAAATATTTCTTTGAACTCCATTTATCTCTATCAGTTGGAGTACTTCTGGTATTATGATTTCTTCTTAATAAAGTGATCGAAGGTAACACATTTAGTAATTCTTAAACAAAAAGATTGTCAGTACAAAATATTGTTAGAAACAACAAATGCGGAACATTCTGGCACTAAAACCACGATCTTATCACATTCCAGTGATCACGTCTTTGACCTCTTCTATTACTTACCGTTTCTATTTTGTGATTTTATTCACATATAAAAATAAAGAAGTTACAGCGTAATACCATTCGTAAAACTGTTGTATCGACATCTGTCTATCGGCGCAATGAAGAATATATTGGGCATCATAATTGGAGTATGTGATGAGCGACGTGGCGTGGTTTATTTACTTTTCCAGTTTTAATTTTGCAATCGTTTCCTCCCTTTGATAAATTTCAAGGATCAAGTTTTCGTCATAAAACTTCAATCAAATTATATTATATTTCTGTATGGTGTCTAAATTCTCTATCGAATGAATATAAAAGAAGACCATGACCATGAAATACATAAATACATCTCAATTGGCGTTTTAGTCCAAAAAATGATGGGTTTTTCTCTCAATTATGTGTACTTTTATGTTTGGATTTTTGCTCTGCCTTGCTACAGGCCACCTAGACCATTATCTCATGTCTCTTGATTCCAGCTTCTCGTTTGGTTGAAGCCATGGGCTAGGCGCCAATAGTCAGAAGCAGTGGCTCAAGTAGGCAGTATATCTCAGTTGGCTGATCGAGGTTAAAGGGACTGAAGCAGGGAAAAGAATTAGTTTTTGTTCCTGAGTTTAAAAAGACCAAAGTAACAGTTTTTTAGGTCTCCAAATCTTAAGCAAATAAAAATGATAATGCAATTGTTGTTCACTGTCATTACATATGTTTTTTCTGTTGTTCAAACCTATAAATGCAAGAGAAATAATATTTTTTACCTTAAATTGTGGTTACTGGTGTTTGTCGATGATTGTGAAGGAGTGGAAAGGCATGCTGAGGCCCATCTGGGCTGAGGTGGATGGTAGTCTAGTCAGTCCAGTCAAGTAAGTCAGCAGGTCAGTCAGTCAAGTCTGTACAGTCATTCAATTCAGTAGGTCACTCATTAAAGTCAGTCAGTCAAGTCATTCAGTAAATCAATCAGTAAATCAGTCAAGTCAGTAAGCCAGTCAATTCAGTAAATAAATCAGTCAAGTCAGTAAGCCAGTCAATTCAGTAAAACAGTCAAGTCATTCAGAAAATCAGTAAATCAGGTCAGTCAGTAAGTCAGTCATTCAGTAAATTAATCAAGTCAGTAAATTAGACGACAGCCCGGATTATTCATTGCACAAGCCCATATATTTGCTTCACTCTTTTTAATCACATGAACTGATGCTTCATTAACCCTTTGGGGGTCCAAGGACCCTCTCCGAAACTCGTTCTCAGGGTCCAAGAATTTAAAAAAAAAAAAAAATTTTTCTTATGAAATGATAGAGAATCTTTTTCCGATCATAACGCCACAAAAATTATGAAATTTTATCAAAAACTAACGGAATTATGCTTTCGCAAAGTTAGCGGTATCGGTGACATTTACGCATCAGCGATTTCGCCCACTTTGAGCCCTATTTTCGGCAAATTCCAATGTTTCAGTCTACTAAAATTATAGCTATTTCGGTAGAACTCCATTTCTTCTATCGATTGAGTACAAGAAACCGCCTAATTTACCAATTTCAACTACCCAAAATAGTGGTCAGAAAATGGCAATTTGGCCAATTTCACACAAATTTCAAACGATGCCAATTTCAAAATAGGGTCCAGAATAAACAAGGCAGACATTCCTGGAACTAAAATAACATCTTCTCTGTTCATTAGTCACGTCTCCAGGCCCCTCTTACATTACTTTTGCTTTCCATTTTGAATTTTTATTCTCACAAAAATAGAAGATTTACTGTTATGTATACAACTGCATCATTGTAAAAATGGTATAAATAACATCAGCACACTTGTGCAAGAATATCAGACTCTCCAGTTGATGTGTATTGGACGCATGGTGTGATTTGTTTACTCTTGAACATCGGCCAAAATCGAACATTTTCGCTAATTTGCGCTCAGTTTCAAGGTACTTGTCATCGTGAAACCAGTCAAAATTATCTCTATTTCTGTAATATATCATCTATTCTATAAAATGAGACTAAGAAAACGAGAATACAATCATAAATACCATACGAAAATAGACTGCAAAGTCGCTGTTTTAAACCAAAAACACGGTCAGAGTTTTTTTTTTCCTCATTATGCACTGTGTGGTGCAGGAATTTTTTTATACTACGCACACTGACCGCACAGACCCATTCTATCACATCTAGACCTAACAGCCTGTTTCTGGTTGATTTGAGGGTGCTAGAATTTAGGCGTACTAGTATGACCATAACCCTAGGGCGTAAGCTGTACTAGTACGACCAAAACCCTGAAAGGGTTAAGGCTATAAGCTCTCGCCATGTCCACTACACAGGCACCACATTTAAGCTTATCTAATGCAGCCTCTCCTCACTTAACGACGGAGATAGGGGCCTAAGATCCCATCGGTAAACGATTTCCTCTCTAATCGAGGAATCGCCCCTTACTGACACTTCAAAAGTGTCACCACCCAAAATTAAAACATTCAGTTTTATGTTTGCTGGGAAATTCCTTTCAATCTGTGTATTATTAACAGTAATACAACATGAAATAGGTCAATGACTTAATTCGAGATATTCAGGAAACGCCTCATAGCTAATTACTTGGGATTTTTTTTCAATCTTTGCATAGGGTAAGAGTGATCTTCTATAGTTACCCTTCTGGCGTGTAACGTTTTCTCGGTCACTTTTTTTTTTATCCTTTTCCGCCCTCCACCCTTCAATACCTCTATATACAGTGGACCCCCGAGTTTCGTAAGGCTCATATTTCGTAAAAATGTGTTTCGTAAGCTTTTTCTATTTCGTGTATCGTAAACTGGCTCGTGTTTCGTAACGTATAGACCTGTCCGCCTGCTCCGTGCCTGCGCAAGACGCCCACCAGTGAAGCGTTGTTTCATTGAGAGAACATTACCCAGCGTGCTCTTTCAAACATTCACAATACATTTGGTGTCTTTTTTGGTGGTTTAGTGATTGTCACTGTGAAATAAGTCACCATGGGTCCAGAAAAGCTTCCTAGTGGCACCCCTGTGGTAAAGAAAGTGAGGAACACCATCAAACTGAAGAAAGAGATTATAGAAAAATATGAGAGTGGCATACGTCTGAGTGATCTTGCCAGAATGTACAAGAAACCCCCATCTACTATCAGCTCTATCCTGGCAAAGAGAAATGAAATCACGGAAGCTAATGTTGCAAAAGGGGTTGATATGTTAACGAAAAATAGATCGAAAACAGTGGATGAGATTGAGAAGTTGTTGATGGTGTGGATCAATGAAAAACAGATAGCGGGTGATAGTATTTCAACAGCGATAATTTGTGAAAAGGCAAGGAAGTTGCATGCAGATCTTGTCAAGACAATGCCTGGAACCAGTGGTGAGGAGAGTGATTTTAAAGCCAGCAGAGGCTGGTTTGAGAGGTTTAAGAAACGTACTGCCATACACAGTGTTGTGAGACATGGTGAGGCAGCCACCTCAGACAAACGTGCAGCTGAAAAGTTTGAGTGAATTTAAGATGGGTCTATGAAGGATGAGGTGAATCATAGAATTGATGGAGGGAAAAAGGGTGAGTGGAGCACTGGAGTCTGTGGAGAAAAAGAACCTTGTCCATGGAAGAAGGGGAATGTATGAGAGTATAGTTATACCACGCTCTTATAGGGGTGTGAAGCATGGGTGATGAATTTTTCCGAGGAGAAGGCTGGAGGCAGTGGAGATGTCATGTCTGAGGTCAATGTGTGGTGTGAATATAATGCAGAAAATTGGAGTTTGGAAATTAGGAGGAGGTGCGGATTCCAAAACGATTGTCCAGAGAGCTGAGGAGGGTTGTTGAGGTGGTTTGGACATGTAGAGAGAAGGGAAAGCAGACAGAGTGACTTCGAGGTGTATAAATCTGTAGTGGGGGGAAGGCGGGGTAGGGGTCGGCCTAGGAAAGGTTGGAGGGAGGGGTAAAGGAAGTATTGTGTGCGAGGGCGTGGACTTCCAGCAAGCATTGTGGCGTATTTGATAGGGGGTGAATGGAGGCATAGGGTTTTTTAATACTTGACGTGCTGTTGGAGTGTGAGCAAAGTAACATTTATGAAGGGATTCAGGAAACCGGCAGGCCGGACTTGAGTTCTGGAGATGGGAAGTACAGTGCCGGCACTCTGAAGGAGGGGTGTTAATGTTGCAGTTTTATAACTGTAGTGTAAAGCACCCTTCTGGCAAGACAGTGATGGAGTGAATGATGATGAAAGTTTTTTTTGAGCCCCCCCTGCCTTGGGGGGGAATCGCGATGTGTTAATAAAAAAAATAGAGAGGCTGAAGAATTCCTCCCCAACAAGTGTTTAATTGTGATGAAACAGGCCTGTTTTGGAATAAAATGCCCAACAGGACCTTCATTACTCAGGAGGAAAAGGCACTGCCAGGACACAAGCCTATGAAAGACAGGCTAATTCTTATGATGTGTGCCAATGCCAGTGGTGATTTTAAAGTGAAGCCTTACTGGTGTATCACGCAGAAAATCCCAGAGCCTTCAAGAAACACAATGTTAACAGGAATAATTTGTGTGTGCATTGGAAGGCTAACACTAATGCATGGGTCACTAAGGACTTTTCATGGAATGGTTGACTGGAGTGTTTGGGCCTAGTGTGAAGAAATACCTCCTGGAAAAGAAATTGCCACTCACGTGCCTCCTGGTACTGGACAATGCTCCTGCTCATCCTCACAACTTGGAAGAGTTGTTGTCTGACAACTTCAATTTCATCAGAGTGAAGTTCTTGCCTCCTAACACCACTCCTCGCATCCAGCCCATGGACCAGCAGGTCATTGCAAACTTGAAGAAACTGTACACCAAAGCAGTGTTTCAGAAGTGCTTTAATGTGACCAATGACTCTGAATTGATCCTAAGAGAGTTCTGGAAAGATCACTTCAATATCATGCATTGCATAGGCCTTATAGGTAAGGCTTGGGAGGAAGTGACTTCCAGGACTTTGAACTCTGCTTAGAGACCACTGTGGCCGAATTGTGTTGAAAAGAGGGATTTTGAAGGATTTGAGGCTGACCCTGACGACCCTGTGCCTGTTGTGGAAAATATTGTGGCATTGGGAAACAGCCTGGGGTTGGAGGTGAGTGGTGAGGATGTGGAAGAGTTGGTGGAGGAGCACAGGGTAGAGCTAACAACTGAAGAGCTGCAGGAGCTGGAACTGGAACAACATCAGACCAGAGCTGATGTTGCTTCACAGGAGGAGGGGAGAGAGAGTGAAGGAGGTGCCTTCTTCAGTGATTAAGGGAAAAGTGTGGAATTGGAATAGGTTACAAAGTTTTGTTGAAAAACACCACCCCGAGCAAGCTGAAATGAGCCATCTGTGCAACCACTTCAGTGACAGAGCCATGTTACACTTCAGGAAAATATTAAAGAGTCGCCAGAAACAGAGGACTGTGGACAGTTATTTCACGAGGCAGGGATCCAGTGACTCTCAAGCTGGTCCTAGTGGCATTAAAAAAAAAAGAAGAAATAACCCCAGATAAGGACTTGTTACCTTAAGTCTTTATGGAGGATTCCCTTCCCAAAAACTAAGCACTCCTCACTCCTCCTCCCTATCTTCCCGATGCCTGCAACTCTCTTCAATAAAGGTAAGTAAATGTTATTTATTAGGCATATTTTTTGTAGAATATTTTTAGAACGGATTAATTGTATTTACTTATTTATGGGAAGGCTGGTATGCTTCGAATTAAGAACTTTTTGTGTTAAGAATCCAGTCTTGGAACTGATTAGTTCGTTAGTTGAGGGACCACTGTAATGTAAAGTGCAATTAAATTTTCCTTTATTTCATGTATTATTGTTTATATAATTTTCATGTATGATTTATGCATGCAAATACAGTGGACCAGTTTTCTCTCGATAATTTTTCCAGAATGTTGCTCGAGTGCCGTTATCGAACAACTTGTTCCCATAAGATGAATGGGAATTAGATTAGTCGTTTCAGTCCCCCCAAAAAAATACCACACTTAAAGAACCAAAATACACTAACATAATTGTTCAGTTGGGAGCGGAACGAAACCAGGGTCCACTGTATTATTATACAATATTTTCACTTAAAATGTTTTAGAATTGATATTTTTGGGGGATCTGAATGGATTAATTTACATTATTTTTGCTGAGAAAAATTTATTCACTATTTGTACAACTCATCACATCTCAACAGCCTCCGAACGGATTAAATTTGAATATCGAGGTAC
>WNWK01022567.1:0-32332 GCA_009830355.1 Cherax destructor
CCCCCATTTCATTTATTGCCCCGGCCCCAAAAAATTTTCCCCCAAAAGAATTCCCCTTCGTGACAAGCCTGGGGTGGTATATTCCCGTCTTTTCTTGACCTTCAGAAACTCTCCCAAAAATTAATGATCCATTTTTTTTTGGCCTTTTTTTGGGCAATTTATTTTTCTTACATAAATCCTCCCCCCCCTTTCCCATTATATATACTGGAACAATTAAACCCCGAAAGCCCAAAACAATTTAATCCCGACTCTTGGTTTTAAAATTTTCAGTTAAATGACATCAATTCCCCAGAATGCTACCAAACGTAATTTTTAATTTTATTTCGGCGCTTCAAGTTAGAAAAAATACATTGATATTTCTTTTTTGTTTTTTCAGCTTTTGTTTTACAAATTTCTGTTACTATCATTACCCTGTTACCGATTCTGTTTTTTAGATTTATTATCAAAGCCTGAATCAATTTTTTGGGCCCCTCATTTTTTCCTTCCCTAAACCCATACCTCTCTAATCCTAGTTTAAAGCCCTAACAACATCCTAACTGAGCTGGCAGAAATCCTACACCTTCCCTGGATAAGTGAACCCCATCCCTGGCATACATTTATTTCCCCATAGAAGGGGTAGTTGTCAATGAATGGGACCATTATCCTTACAGTGTTTGCCCAGCCAGCAATTTATACCAATCGCTCTGGACAGCCATTCATTTCAACACCCCTTCTTGGCAAAATGCCACATATAACAGGGCTCCCTCCTTCTTCCTAATGATGTCATTGCTGCCTTATACCTACTAACTAAATCCTCACTTCTACGCTTGGATACATCATTGCCTCCAGCACTGAGGCAGATAATAGGATTGATCCCATTCCATGCATGATGTTGTCAAGCCGGCTAACAATGTCTTCCATCCAGCCCCAGGAAAGCAAACCCTCTGTCTCCTACTCCTATCTGTCAAGCAGAAGGCCCTATCCATATATCTAACTTGGCTATCCCCAACAACAACAATGTTTTTACCTTCCTTGGTACAGTTCGTGACGTTCAGTAGTCGACTCACATTCGTCTGGTAGCACAGAAAAGGGTTCGAAGTTTCCACAGCAGTCTCTTTCTTCTTCGTCTTACTACCTCTCCATTCGTCTTCTTGATCTTCAACTTCGTCCCATGCTGTCCGGCCACTGCCCAGGTTCCCTTCTTGACCTGAGGACTCACAACAGGAGGACTACTACGAATCCTCTTGTTTTCCTCCGTCAATCGCCGTATCTCAATCTTCGCTACCCCAATTCCTCCTTAAGCTGCTGGAGTTGCTCAATAGGGGCATCTTGATTCAGTCCACAGGGAGTACACTAGACACGTCTTCACTGAGCTAAGAACAGGAGTCAGCAGCAGGCAGCAGCAGCAGGAGTCAGCAGCAGGCAGCAGCAGCAGGGTCACAGCAGGCAGCAGCGCAGGAGTCAGCAGCAGGCAGCAAGCAGGAGTCAGCAGCAGGCAGCAGCAGCAGGAGCGAGCAGCAGAGCAGGAGTCAGCAGCAGCAGGAGTCAGCGGAGGCAGCAGCAGGAGTGGCAGCAGCAGGAGTCAGCAGCAGGCAGCAGCAGGAGTCCGGCAGCAGCAGGAGTCAGCAGCAGGGAGGCAAGCAGGCAGAGCAGGAGCAGCAGCAGGGCAGCACAGCAGGCAGCAGCAGGAGCAGCAGCAGGGTCAGCAGCAGGCAGCAGCAGCGGAGTCAGCAGCAGGCAGCAGCAGCAGGCAGCAGCAGCAGGAGTCAGCAGGCAGCAGCAGCAGCAGGAGTCACAGCGGGCAGCAGCAGCAGCGAGCAGCAGCAGGCAGCAGCAGCAGGAGTCAAGCAGGCAGGGCAGCAGGAGTCAGCAGCAGGCAGCAGCAGCACAGGAGTCAGCAGCAGGCAGCAGCAGCAGCAGGGAGTCAGCAGCAGGCAGCAGCAGCAGCAGGGAGTCAGCAGCAGGCAGCAGCAGCAGCAGGAGTCAGCAGCAGGCAGCAGCAGCAGCAGGAGTCAGCAGCAGGCAGCAGCAGCAGCAGGAGTCAGCAGCAGGCAGCAGCAGCAGCAGGAGTCAGCAGCAGGCAGCAGCAGCAGCAGGAGTCAGCAGCAGGCAGCAGCAGCAGCAGGGTCAGCAGGCAGCAGCAGCAGCAGGAGTCAGCAGCAGGCAGCAGCAGCAGGAGTCAGCAGCAGGCAGCAGCAGCAGCGGGAGTCAGCAGCAGGCAGCAGCAGGAGTCACAGCAAGAAAGAGGAGTCAGCAAGCAGGCAGCAGCAGCAGCAGGAGTCAGCAGCAGGCAGCAGCAGCAGCAGGAGTCAGCAGCAGGCAGCAGCAGCAGCAGGAGTCAGCAGCAGGCAGCAGCAGCAGCAGGAGTCAGCAGCAGGCAGCAGCAGCAGCAGCAGGAGTCAGCAGCAGGCAGCAGCAGCAGCAGGAGTCAGCAGCAGGCAGCAGCAGCAGCAGGAGTCAGCAGCAGGCAGCAGCAGCAGCAGCAGGAGTCAGCAGCAGGCAGCAGCAGCAGCAGCAGGAGTCAGCAGCAGGCAGCAGCAGCAGCAGCAGGAGTCAGCAGCAGGCGGGGCAAGCAAGGAGCAGCAGGAGTGCGCGGAGTCGCGCAGGCGGCAGATCGCAAGGCGCGTCAGCAGCAGCAGCAGGCGCGAGCAGGAGCCCAGCGCGGAGATCAGCCAGCAGGCAGCAGCCAGCAGCAGGAGTCAGGCAGCAGGGGAGCAGCAGCAGCGCAGCGGAGGTCAGCAGCAGGCAGCAGCAGCAGCAGCAGGAGTAGCAGCGAGCAGGGCAGTCAGCAGCAGGGCAGCAGCAGGAGTCAGCAGCAGGCAGCAGCAGAGGCAGCAGGCAGTGCGCAGCAGGAGTCAGCAGCAGCGCAGCGCAGGAGTCAGCAGCAGGCAGCAGCAGCAGCAGCAGGAGTCGCAGCGGGCAGCAGCAGCGCAGGGTCAGCAGCAGAGCAGCAGCAGGCTAGGCAAGGGAGCTGGCGAGCGGAGTCAGCAGGCGCGGAACGAGGAGTCAGCAGCAGGCGGCGAGCGAAGCAGCAGGAGTCAGCAGCAGGCGCGAGCAGCAGCAAGCGGGGTCAGCAGCAGGGAGCGAGCAGCAGCAGCAGGAGTCAGCACGGCAGCAGCAGGCAGGCGGGGTCAGCAGCAGGCAGCAGCAGCAGCAGCAGGAGTCAGCAGGGCAGCAGCAGCAGCAGGAGTCAGCAGGCAGGCGCGCGCAGGGTCAGCAGCAGGCGCGCGCGGGCAGCAGGATGTGCAGCGGCAGCAGCAGGGCAGAGGAGTCAGGCGCAGGCGCGCGCGGCAGATCAGCAGCAGGAGCAGCAGCAGCAGCAGGATCAGCAGCAGCAGCAGCATGGCAGGGCTAGGGCTAGCAAGAGCAGCAGCGAGCAGGAGTCAGCAGCAGGCAGCAGCAGCAGAGCGGGTCAGTCAGCAGAGCGCAGGCACAGCAGGAGTCAGCACAGGCAGCAGCAGCAGCAGGAGTCAGCAGCAGGCAGCAGCAGGAGCAGGAGTCGCAGCAGGGGAGCAGCAGCAGCAGGAGTCAGCAGCAGGCAGCAGCAGCAGCAGGAGTCAGCAGCAGGCAGCAGCAGCAGCAGGAGTCAGCAGCAGGCAGCAGCAGCAGCAGGAGTCAGCAGCAGGAGTCAGCAGCAGGAGTCAGCAGCAGGAGTCAGCAGCAGCAGGAGTCAGCAGCAGCAGGAGTCAGCAGCAGTAGTAACAGTAACGCCAGTAGTAACAGTAACGCCAGTAGTAACAGTAACGCCAGTAGTAACAGTAACACCAGTAGTAACAGTAACGCCAGTAGTAACAGTAACGCCAGTAGTAACAGTAACGCCAGTAGTAACAGTAACACCAGTAGTAACAGTAACACCAGTAGTAACAGTAACACCAGTAGTAACAGTAACACCAGTAGTAACAGTAGCACCAGTAGTAACAGTAACACCAGTAATAACAGTAACACCAGTAGTAACAGTAACACCAGTAGTAACACTAACACCAGTAGTAACACTAACGCCAGTAGTAACAGTAACACCAGTAGTAACAGTAACACCAGTAGTAACAGTAACACCAGTAATAACAGTAACACCAGTAGTAACAGTAACACCAGTAGTAACACTAACACCAGTAGTAACACTAACGCCAGTAGTAACACTAACGCCAGTAGTAACAGTAACGCCAGTAGTAACAGTAGCACCAGTAGTAACACTAACACCAGCAGTAACAGTAACGCCAGCAGTAACAGTAACACCAGCAGTAACAGTAACACCAGCAGTAACAGTAACACCAGTAGTAACAGTAACACCAGTAGTAACAGTAACACCAGTAGTAACACTAACACAAGTAGTAACAGTAACACCAGTAGTAACACTAACACCAGTAGTAACAGTAGCACCAGTAGTAACAGTAACACCAGTAGTAACAGTAACACCAGTAATAACAGTAACACCAGTAGTAACAGTAACACCAGTAGTAACAGTAACACCAGTAGTAACAGTAACACCAGTAGTAACAGTAACACCAGTAGTAACAGTAACACCAGTAGTAACAGTAACACCAGTAGTAACAGTTACACCAGTAGTAACAGTAACACCAGTAGTAACAGTAACACCAGTAGTAACACTAACACCTTTGCTTTGATAGTGTATGCTGGCTGGAAAATGCGATTTAATTTATTTTTGGTCTGTACAACAGAGCGAGCGAATGTTGAAAGTGAGGGCAGGGACGAAGGTGTCATGTGCACCTCTGTGGCATTCTGTGCACCTCTGTGGCATTCTGTGCACCTCTGTGGCGTTCTCTGCACCTCTGTGACGAGGCGAGTGTAATCCACCTTTATGATACCCTGTGAGGCTTCTTATGCATCCGTGATATCCTGTGCACATGTGACATCCTGTGCACCTGTTTGACATCCTGTGCACCTGTGTGACATCCTGTGCACCTGTGTGACATCCTGTGCACATGTGTGACATCCTGTGCACCTGTGTGACATCCTGTGCACCTGTGACATCCTGTGCACCTGTGTGACATCCTGTGCACCTGTGTGGCAACATGTTCACCTGTGTGGCATCCTGTGCACTTGTGACACCCTGCTCACCTGTGTGACATCCTGTGCACTTGTGACATCCTGTGCACTTGTGACATCCTGTGCACTTGTGACATCCTGTGCACTTGTGACATCCTGTGCACTTGTGACATCCTGTGCACTTGTGACATCCTGTGCACTTGACATCCTGTGCACTTGTGACATCCTGTGCACTTGTGACATCCTGTGCACTTGTGACATCCTGTGCACTTGTGACATCCTGTGCACTTGTGACATCCTGTGCACCTATGTGACATCCTGTGCACCTGTGTGACATCCTGTGCACCTGTGTGACATCCTGTGCACCTGTGTGACATCCTGTGCACTTGTGACATCCTGTGCACCTATGTGACATCCTGTGCACCTGTGTGACATCCTGTGCACCTGTGTGACATCCTATGCACCTGTGTGACATCCTGTGCACTTGTGATATCCTGTGCACATTTGTGACATCCTGTTCACCTTTGTGACATCCTGTGCACCTGTGACATCGTGTGCACCTGTGTGACATCCTGTGCACCTGTGTGACATCCTGTGCACCTGTGTGACATCCTGTGCACTTGTGATATCATGTGCACCTGTGTGACATCCTGTGCACTTGTGACATCATGTGCACCTGTGTGACATCCTGTGCACTTGTGACATCCTGTGCACTTGTGACATCCTGTGCACTTGTGACATCCTGTGCACTTGTGACATCCTGTGCACTTGTGACATCCTGTGCACTTGTGACATCCTGTGCACTTGTGACATCCTGTGCACTTGTGACATCCTGTGCACTTGTGACATCCTGTGCACTTGACATCCTGTGCACTTGTGACATCCTGTGCACTTGTGACATCCTGTGCACCTATGTGACATCCTGTGCACCTGTGTGACATCCTGTGCACCTGTGTGACATCCTGTGCACCTGTGTGACATCCTGTGCACTTGTGACATCCTGTGCACCTATGTGACATCCTGTGCACCTGTGTGACATCCTGTGCACCTGTGTGACATCCTATGCACCTGTGTGACATCCTGTGCACTTGTGATATCCTGTGCACATTTGTGACATCCTGTGCACCTGTGTGACATCGTGTGCACCTGTGTGACATCCTGTGCACCTGTGTGACATCCTGTGCACCTGTGTGACATCCTGTGCACTTGTGACATCATGTGCACCTGTGTGACATCCTGTGCACTTGTGACATCCTGTGCACTTGTGACATCCTGTGCACCTATGTGACATCCTGTGAAACTGTGACATCCTGTGAAACTGTGACATCCTGTGCACTTGTGACATCCTGTGCACTTGTGACATCATGTGCACCTGTGTGACATCCTGTGCACCTGTGTGACATCCTGTGCACCTGTGTGACATCCTGTGCACCTGTGTGACATCCTGTGCACCTGTGTGACATCCTCTGCACTTGTGACATCATGTGCACCTGTGTGACATCCTGTGCACTTGTGACATCCTGTGCACTTGTGACATCCTGTGCACCTATGTGACATCCTGTGAAACTGTGACATCCTGTGCACTTGTGACATCCTGTGCACTTGTGACATCCTGTGCACCTGTGTGACATCCTGTGCACCTGTGTGACATCCTGTGCACCTGTGACATCCTGTGCACCTGTGTGACATCCTGTGCACCTGTTTGACATCCTGTGCACCTGTGTGACATCCTCTGCACTTGTGACATCCTGTGCACCTCGAGACCTGGAGAGAGTTCCGGGAGTCAACACCCCCGCGGCCCGGTCTGTGACCGGGCCTCATGACCTGTGTGACATCCTGTGCACTTGTGACATCCTATGCACCTGTGTGACATCCTGTGCACCTGTGTGACATCCTATGCACCTGTGTGACATCCTGTGCACTTGTGACATCCTATGCACCTGTGTGACATCCTGTGCACCTGTGTGACATCCTGTGCAGACAGGTGATGTGAAGCCGTTGTAGGGGGTGCCAACTTGTGTAACTTATCAACTTGTTGGTTCTCTGAAGCATTTATCTACATCGCTGTCAGACACAGCAACATCTCGGTATCTTGATGCAGGTTATTCTACGCTTGACTAACCTATAGACCTAACCTATTTCCATCTGTTTATTTGTCCATGGTGACACTACCTTACGACTGCTTCGTCTCACTTGTCTACAGTATATAAGCCACTTCTTTGCGCATTGTTGTATTCCAATCAACACTGATCGACTGATTACCTCGACTCCAGGATGAAGGACTGATTACCTCACTCTCCTTCTGATCTTCTACTGTTCTCTGTATTGGACTGATGAAGCCACTGTAAAGATACCCAAGTGTCTAATTTATCATCTTTTATTTTCTCTTAAAATTCTTTTGCCGCTTAATGTTTATTTTGCAGTACGTTATCCCTTCTACTGTAAATTAAGTTTAATGAAATGTCCGTTTTTTACATTTCTCTGTTTTTTTTTCTTTTATTTTTATTATTGCAATGTTTCTGTCTGGGACAAAAAATGACTGATTGACGGGGACATCGGGACAAGACTTTCAAACCGGGACATTCCCGGCCTAACGGGACGTAAGGTAAGCCTACGCCTACTCGTGTGGTCAATTACAGGTCAATATTATTTGGTTTTCATCAAGGGCACAAAAAGGACAGAGAGAATTTTCCCCGGCGCTTATTCTCGCCTCTCTGGTAACACTTTCTTTTGTGTTCAGCTGGTGGAAGTTGACCTCCACGCTCCTACCTTGGTTAGCGGCAGATGTCTACACTTGTGTACACTGTACACCCACGTTCAGGTGTGTGAACACCTGTATGCAGGTGTGTGGACTCCAGACGGCTTGATGAAGTTCTTCTTTTCAGAGAAACTGTTGTCATCTGTGACTCTGTAAGGTTACACACACACACACACCAGGAGCTGTGACTCGACCCCCCACATATAGCACAATGAAAACCAGTTCAAGCAAGAGCGAAATAACGCGAGTGGAATGGAAGAGGAAGAAAACAAGAAGACGGAAAAAGAAAAGAGATTTTGCAGGAAAAAAATGTAAAGGAAAGATAAAAATGGAGGGGGAAAGAAAGAAAAGAAAAATGAGAATAGGAAGTAAAAGAAAAAAGGGGGGGGGAAAGAAAGAGGAGAAAGGAGAAGAAATGTAGAGGAAAAAACAGGTGTCTGGTTATACGAGGTTACGTAAATGTGAAATACGTTTCCCTCGCGACCATGGTCTGCTGCCGTCCCCCCCAGGGTCTGGGACCTCTCTGACACCCCCCAGGGTCTGGGACCTCTCTGACACCCCCCAGGGTCTGGGACCTCTCTGACACACCCCCAGGGTCTGGGACCTCCCTGACACCCCCGAGGGTCTGAGATCTCTTTGAGACCCCACGAGGGTCTGGACTTCTCTGACGACACCCCCGAGGGGTTGGAACCTCTCTGACACCCCCGAGGGGTTGGAACCTCCCTGTCACCCCCGAGGGTCTGGGACCTCCCTGACACCCCCGAGGGTCTGGGACCTCTCTGACACCCCCGAGGGTCTGGGACCTCTCTGACACCCCCGAGGGTCTGGAACCTCTCTGACACCTCCGAGGGTCTGGGACCTCTCTGACACCCCCGAGGGTCTGGGACCTCTCTGACACCCCCGAGGGTCTGGGACCTCTCTGACACCCCCGAGGGTCTGGGACCTCTCTGACACCCCCGAGGGTCTGGGACCTCTCTGACACCCCCGAGGGTCTGGGACCTCTGACACCCCCGAGGGTCTGGGACACCTCTGACACCCCCGAGGGTCTGAGATCTCCTTGAGACCCCCCAGGGTCTGGGACCTCTCTGAGACCCAGACAATGTGGACATTATCTAACTTTACGACAATTTTACAGCTGGGTGATAAGAGTCGAGGCTTGAGTCCAGCGCAGAAGATACCTTCTAATCACCATTTGCGCTCCCGGGGACGGGTCAGCCTGCGTGGCGCCCTGCTGATTCTGACCCTTGTGGCACCTCACCTGGAAGGGGTTCAGGGGTCCAACGCCCCCCCGTGGCCCGGTCCATAACCTTGCCGCAAGGTCTGGTGTTGCACGACCTCCAGTAGGCTAATGGCTGAGAGGGTATCAAACTGCTGTTTGTCATGTCGCGTTGATTTCTTACATGTTTATTTAACCAGGGGAGGGGAGGGAAAGGTGGCACTTCTTGGTGGAAGGGGAGGGGGGAATGTGGCACTTCTCTGGACCCACGATTAGTTAGGAGATGGTGGCACCCTCGACAACCCAGGGCAAGGTCGGGAGATAAGTTTCTGCAGTGTGGCATTCGTTCTGTGTGCGTGTGACACATGAGTGACACATGCGTGTGACACATGAGTGACACATGCGTGTGACACATGCGTGACACATGAGTGACACATGCGTGTGACACATGCGTGTGACACGAGAAGAGATGCGTGATACATGCGTGTGACATGTGACACATGCGTGTGACATGTGACACATGAGTGACATGTGACACATGAGTGACACATGCGTGACACATGAGTGACATGCGTGTGCCACATGAGTGACACATGCGTGTGACACATGAGTGACACATGCTTATGACACATGAGTGACACATGCGTGTGACATATGAGTGACACATGCGTGTGACACATGAGTGACACATGCGTGTGACACATGTGACACATGAGTGACACATGCGTGTGACACATGAGTGACACATGCGTGTGACACATGCGTGTGACACATGAGTGACACATGCGTGACACATGCGTGACACATGCGTGTGATACATGAGTGACACATGCGTGTGATACATGAGTGACACATGTGACACATGCGTGTGACTAGACATGGTGACTGGTTGACACATGCGTGTGACACATGAGTGACAATGTGTGACACTGATGACATGTGTGACATGCGTGTGACACGTGAGTTGACACGTGGAATGACATGTGAGGTGACACGTGAGTATGACATGAGTGACACTGAGTATGACATGCGATGTGACACGTGAGTATGACATGCGGTGACACGATGACATGTGACACGTGAGTATGACACGGAGTTGACACGGGTATGAGTGTGACACGTGAGTATGACATGCGAGTGTGACACGTGAGTGACATTGACACTGGTTGACAGCGAGTGTGACACGTGAGTATGACATGTACGAGTATGACACGTGAGTATGACACGATGACGTGTGATGATGTCACGTGAGTATGACATGCGAGTGTGACACGTGAGTATGACACGCGAGTTTGACACGTAGTATGACATGGTGTGACACGTGAGTATGACAGCGAGTTTGACACGTGAGTATGACATGTGTTGACACGTGAGTATGACATGCGAGTGTGACATGCACGTGAGTAGTGACACGTAGTTGACGCGAGTTGACACGTGAGTATGACAGTGAGTGACACGGTATGAAGTGACTGAGTGACACGCGAGTGTGACACGTGAGTATGACACGTATGACATGTGTGACACGTGAGTATGACACGCGAGTATGACACGTGAGTGTGACACGTGAGTATGACATGTGTGACACGTGAGTATGACATGCGAGTGTGACACGTGAGTATGACATGCGTGTGACACGTGAGTATGACATGCGAGTATGACACGTGAGTATGACATGCGAGTATGACACGTGAGTATGACATGCGAGTGTGACACGTGAGTATGACACGTGAGTATGACATGCGAGTATGACACGTGAGTATGACACGCGAGTATGACACGTGAGTATGACACGCGAGTGTGACACGTGAGTATGACATGTGTGACACGTGAGTATGACACGCGAGTGTGACACGTGAGTATGACATGTAAGTGTGACATGTGAGTATGACACGTGAGTATGACACATGAGTATGACACGTGAGTATGACAAGGAGTACAAGGAGAATGTATTAGTCAGGAGTCGAAACAAGTAAATACAGACAGCCAGATATTCGATTATTTTACTGTAGCATTGTTGCTTTGGTCAGAGAGAGAAGTTGTAAGTGACAATGGCCACTCAGCTAAGAATGTTCTCTGTGTTGGTAACAACGGTATCTCCTAAAAAATAAGAAACGAGAAAATAAGGCGAGCAATAAAAGATAGAGGGGATAAATGAAGAAAAAGAAAGAAAGAGGAGGGCGGGGAAAACAAGACAGGATAGAAGAGTTAGTTTATTAGGTGTCCCTAAAGGGATACCTTTAAGTGGCTAACAGAAGTCTCTTTTTTTTTCCTTCTTCCAAGATTGTCGCTTTGTGCTAGGGAACTGCTCATCCGTTCGGCTTCAGATTTTCTGCACTGGTTTATTGCAACTAGGCAAATATTCATGCAACTCTTGGTCAACTTTTATTTTATGGCCCTTTCCAAATTTTTTGAATATTTGCAGTAACTTGAGAACGCCTCTTCTGATCGGCTTCAAACTTTCAACACTGTAGTATCTTGATAAATTAAACACATGTGCAACATTTGGGTATCTTTACTGAGGAAACGTTTCGCCACTCAGTGGTTTCATCAGTCCAATACAAAGGAGTTTGAGGTAATCAGTCCCTCAGTCTGGAGTCGATGTAATCAGTCCATCAATCTGCTTTTTTTTCTAATGAAACTGTGAAATTAATTTTATTGCCATAAATTATTAAAGCTTTTTCTGACTGGTTTCAAATCTTCATTGCTGATTTAACTGGAGTACTGTGACCAGGTAACAAAAGTGAGACAGGAGAGAGACAGAGAGAGAAGAGACAGACAGAAGGATGGGCCTTGGACACAGTACCGCATAGGAGACTATTAGAAGAATTACGCTGCACTTTGTACTGTTTCTTTTGGGTGCACTGAGGTAGAGGGGAAGCTGAGCTTGTGCGATACGAGAATACCTTCCTCGGATCAGTACTGATTCGAGGAATTGAAGGGTAGCTCCGGTTATGTGGATGAAGAGCTCTTCACCAGCGTCAAGAAACATCCTGCTTCCCCCTTGAGGAGGGACAAGTGCAGGAGAGTGGGATGGCACTGGAAGACCTCGGCTGACACTTCTAAGAGTCTGGGTGACGATATGAAAAGGAAGTTGTGATAGTCTCTCTCTCTCTCTCTCTCTCTCTCTCTCTCTCTCTCTCTCTCTCTCTCTCTCTCTCTCTCTCTCTCTCTCTCTCTCTCTGACCTTCACTATTCGAGGCTTTGGAATAGAGGGAAAGAAAGCAATGGGGGGAAAAGAATTGGAAGACAAGTCAATTTGGCGAGACACTGGAAAGGCAGCAACACACTCAACACATGAAAAAGAAAAGAAAGTGAGGGAAAACAAAGAGAGAGAAAGAGGAAAAGGAAAATAAAATGCAGAGGATGAGAGTTATAGTGCAACAGAAGATAAGAACAAAATAGAACATAAAAATATTTATCAGTTTCAGTGAACACGATTTTTTCCAAGAGATTTGTTTGATTTGTCCGGCCTTTGACCCAAGGTATTGTAGTTGTTCTCCCCATCCTTAAATTAAACCTCAATACTTCCCATTACACAGGGGCTGTATGACCCTTACGGGTTTGGTTCTTCCCAAGGAATTTAATTGTAATACAATAATCTAATACGTAATAGTAATTATATATATATATATATATATATATATATATATATATATATATATATATATATATATATATATATATATATATATAATTACTATTACGTATTAGATTATTATTTATATATTAAACTTTTCCCCCAAAAATTACAGATAGTTTTTCATTAACAATGATATAATGATTTTTATTTTTTGACCCAAAACTAACTTAGAAACCTAACCTAATCTCCTTAAAACTAATTTTTATTAGTTAAATTCTCCTTTATATATCATTGGTCAACTTCCATTAAATCTATGATATATATATATATATATATATATATATATATATATATATATATATATATATATATATATATATATATATATATATATATATATATATACATATACACATATATATATATTCGTTGTGCTCAGATAAATTTGGCCAAATGGGCCAAACTGGACGATTCTGCTTATTAGGCACGACATGTCGTGCCGAATAGGTAAAACTGGTCAATTAGCAAAAAACTCGTTTAAAATTAAGTACTTTCTAAAATTTTATCTTATACGTTTAAAGATATATTTTTTCATTTATATTAATGTAAAAATTAATAATTTTGTACCAAAAGAACCTTAGAAAACTTACCTAAACTTATTATAACAAGCGCAATTTAATTTAGCCTAATCCAACTAAATATTTTTGACACGTTTACAATAATTTAATAATAAACAAACACAATGAAATATATTTTTTTCGTTAGGTTCAGAATGATTTTTGCGACATTATTGAATACACAAATTTTCGCTTGTCTTATATAGCAAGAAGAGCGTTGCTATTTAAGCCAAAATCGCAAGTTTTACTTATTCGGCACGAGACACACACACACACACACACACACACACACACACACAACACACACACACACACACACACACACACACACACATATATATATATATATATATATATATATATATATATATATATATATATAGAACACTGCTGCAGCATAGACATTTTGGAGCCAAACGTCACCCCTAGGACATCCACCTCATCCCCGGGTTCTAATATTCTTCCATTCATTCTTACCGCTACTCCAATATTAACACAATGCTGCCTAGTGACCATCATCTTTTGTGCTTTCCCAGTAGCAAATGTAACCTGCCATCATTTTTCCCAGGTTGATAAAGCAGAAAGCTTGTGATTGAAGTGGCTGAAAGCACCTGGCATTTCCTCTCTTGGATAAGTAAACGTCAAAGAAGAGTCGTCTGTATATGCACAGGATTGTGGGATGAGATGGCGAAGTCAGTGATGTAGACATTTCTTATCAATTGATCATGCGTACTGTCCTCTGCAACACTGCACCGACAGTGTCTTGTTGACTTTGCTGCAGTGAGAACTACGCTGAAGGATCTACCTAACATAGGTGGAGTGCAGAGCCAGAGACTCGTAGTGCTTGCAGTCTTGCCAGGAGTCCGTGATGCCATACTCGATCGAAAGCACCAGCAATGTCCAGTGCTACTACCACACAGTGCTACTACCATACATTGCTACTACCACACAGCTGATCTTGACTTCATCCAGCGACTGGTACCATATAGTAGAGATCTTTAACAGCAGGTCAACAGCAGAGGAGTTTTTCTGCAGTCACCCAACAGTCCCCTACCCCCAACAATCTTCCACACCCTCAACCCTCCCATGCTACACTGTGTATAAACCGAAAGATGTGTATCTCTTTATATATCAACTGGGAGATTTTGTATGTACATACACTGAAAATTGTGTATGTACACTGAAAAACATGTATATTAACGGAGAGGTCTGTGTCTGTGTGTATATACACATGTAAAACCCCTCGATGTATATCCTAGAGTGAATATACAGAGTTGCCTAATCTATACTTTACATATTAGAGCAAATTCTAATCTCTAAAAGTGGGATGTACAGGGATTTCAAACCCACTTCTCCGACCACTTCCCCCACCCCCACACCATGTCACCAACATACCTTGTCACCCCCATCTCTACACCTTGTCACCTCCACCCCCACACCATGTCACCAACATACCTTGTCACCTCCACCCCCACACCTTGTCACCTCCACTCCCACACCTTGTCACCTCCACCCCACACTTTGTCACCTCCACCCCCACACCTTGTCACCCCACCCCTACACCTTGTCACCCCTACCCCTACACCTTGTCAACCCCACCTCTACACCTTGTCACCTCCACCTCCACACCTTGTCACCTCCACCCCACACCTTGTCACCTCACTCCCACACATTGTCACCTCCACCCCCACACCTTGTCACCTCCACCCCACACCTTGTCTCATCCACCCCCACACTTTGTCACCTCCACACCTTGTCACCCCACACCTTGTCACCCCACCTCTACACATTGTCACCTCCACTCCTACACCTTGTCACCCCCACACCTTGTCACCCCCACACCTTGTCACCCCCTCCCCCACGAAGGGTGGGGGGTAACCTTCCATGTTGCTAGGTTTACATAGAGTTTTCTCTCTTTTTCCTTTTATTTTTTTGCAGCTCAGATTTTTAGGGTAAACTGAAATCGAAGCAATATTGCTTTTTGTATTGGTTTGTGTGGCAGTGACGCAGGGAGAAGGGAAGGTGAGGGAGAGGGTTGGAGTGTGTGAGAGGGAGGAGGGAGGGTGAGGAGGTGGAGTGTGGAGTGGCAGGGAGGGTGGGAGTGTGAGGGTGGCAGGGAGGGTGGGAGTGTGTGAGGTGGCAGGGAGGGTGGGAGTGTGTGAGGGTGGCAGGGAGGGTGGGAGTGTGTGAGGTGGCAGGGAGGGTGGGAGTGTGTGAGGAGGCAGGGAGGGTGGGAGTGTGTGAGGGAGGCAGGGAGGGTGGGAGTGTGTGAGGGAGGCAGGGAGGGTGGGAGTGTGAGGGGGCAGGGAGGGTGGGAGTGTGAGGAGGCAGGGGAGGGTGGGAGTGTTGAGGAGGGCAGGGAGGGTGGGAGGTGTGAGGGAGGCAGGGAGGGTGGGAGGTGTGAGGGAGGCAGGGAGGGTGGGAGTGTGTGAGGGAGGCAGGGAGGGTGGGAGTGTGAGGGAGGCAGGGAGGGTGGGAGTGTGAGGGAGGCAGGGAGGGTGGGAGTGTGGAGGGAGGCAGGGAGGGTGGGAGTGTGTGAGGGAGGCAGGGAGGGTGGGAGTGTGTGGAGGAGGCAGGGAGGGTGGGAGTGTGTGGGAGGGAGGCAGGGGAGGGTGGGAGGGAGTGGAGGAGGAGGCAGGGAGGGTGGGAGTGTGTGAGGGAGGCAGCGAGGGTGGGAGTGTGTGAGGGAGGCAGGGAGGGTGGGAGTGTGTGAGGGAGGCAGGGAGGGTGGGAGTATGTGAGGGAGGCAGGGAGGGTGGGAGTGAGTGAGGGAGGCAGGGAGGGTGGGAGTGTGTGAGGGAGGCAGGAAGCGTGAATGAGGTAAGCTGGGAGAGAGTGAGAGGTAAAGAGAGAGTGAGAGGCAGAGAGAGAGGGATGGAGAAAGGCAGGGATTATTGGAGAAATACATGGAGAGGGAGGGACAGTTAAACGGACGGAGGGAGATAAAGAGGGAGGAAGGGAGAGTTAGGAAGAGGGGGGAAATATAGAGGGGAAGAGTATGTAGAAGGGGGAGGGGAGGCTTTACCCTTCTCGGTTTTTTTACCCTCGTCTTCACCAACACGAACAACGTAGTCACGGGTAGTGAGTCTGACAGACAACACTTACAGGGAGACACCCTCAGGGAGACAGCCTGACTGACAGGGAGACAGCCTGACTGACAGGGAGACACCCTCAGGGAGACACCCTGACTGACAGGGAGACACCCTGACTGACAGGGAGACACCCTGACTGACAGGGAGACACCCTGACTGACAGAGACACCCTGACTGACAGGGAGACACCCTGACTGACAGGGAGACACCCTGACTGACAGGGAGACACCCTGACTGACAGGGAGACACCCTGACTGACAGGGAGACACCCTGACTGACAGGGAGACACCCTGACTGACAGGGAGACACCCTGACTGACAGGGAGACACCCTGACTGACAGGGAGACACCCTGACTGACAGGAGAACGACCAGGACCCTGACTGACAGGAGACACCCTGACTGACAGGGAGACACCCTGACTGACAGGGACACTGACTGACAGGCACCTGACTGACAGGAGACACCCTGACTGACAGGGAGACACCTGACTGACAGGGGGACACCCTGACTGACAGGAGACACCCTGACTGACAGGGAGACACCCTGACTGACAGGGAGACACCCTGACTGACAGGGCGACACCCTGACTGACAGGGAGACACCCTGACTGACAGGGAGACACCCTGACTGACAGGGAGACACCCTGACTGACAGGAGACACCTGACTGACAGGGAGACACCCTGACTGACAGGGCACGACGAGGCACCCTGACTGACAGGGAGACACCCTGACTGACAGGGAGACACCCTGACTGACAGGGAGACACCCTGACTGACAGGACACTGACTGACGAGACACCTGACTGACAGGAACCGACGGACCTGACTGACAGGAGACACCCTGACTGACGGGGAGACAGAACCTGACTGAACAGGGGATGACAGAACACCAGGGTTGTTGACAGACTCGGTGACGTGTAAAAATGCGATCAGAGAGAGCTTTATTGGGAGAACGTTTCGCTCTACGGAGAGCTTTACTGGGACAACCTTTTGCTCTGTGTCTTAAAGCACATTTTGCTCCGCAAAAAGGGCAGTTTTTTTGTGCTTTGAAGCACATTTTGTTCCAGAATAAAGGCAGCTGTTGAAGCCTTGAAGCACATTTTGTTCCTCAAAAAAAAAAGGCAGCTCTTTATGCCTGAAAAATAATTTGTTCCACAAAACAGCAGCTCTTTAAATCTTGAAGGATAGTTTGTTCCACAAAACAGCAGCTCTTTAAATCCTGAAGGATAGTTTGTGCCACAAAACAGCAGCTCTTTAAATCCTGAAGGATAGTTTGTGCCACAAAACAGCAGCACTTTAAATCCTGAAGGATAGTTTGTTCCACAAAACAGCAGCTCTTTAAATCCTGAAGGATAGTTTGTTCGAGACAAGTAAAAAGTATAAATTAACCTGGAGTGATAATCACTGCATACTGACCAACATGTAGGTAAGTGTATAGTCCAGTATGTTGCTCTCCATGTAGGAGTTAAAAGTAACTTGTTCGTTAGTTTGGCACCAGTCAAGAGCATTACCAGTGTTCCTTAAACGCATGAACAACTGTGTTCCTGGCTAGTTCTTACGAAACACTTTCTAATAATCATACTGACCACTTTCTAAGACTCTAAGTGGAAGTGTTCTTGAGTGGAATCACCACTAACAAGCACTAACATCGGTTGACGAATTTGAAGTCGCGCCAGGTACCTCAACACGACCCCTCCAAACACAATTCGGTTAATACATTTACATATTCCCAGAAGCACATGTGTGTAGAAGTGTTGAAGCCTCTTTTTCCATGTACCGTCTCGTCAGCTTGAAGTACTGGAGACCAGGTAGGCCTATTGCAGCGAGGATGGACAAGTATTATGACAGCCTGTTATAGGAAAACGGGGTGTATGAGAAACGAAATTCGAAATGGATGTGGAAGAGGAAGCAGAAGGAATGAAAGAGAGAAATAGATAGATGGTTATGGCCATCCTTCCTAGCTAACTGTTCCCTAACTAGCTAGTTGAGCCCTTCCTGACTGTCTGGCTGTATTCTTCCTGACTGTCTGGCTGTATTCTTCCTGACTGGCTGTATTCTTCCTGACTGGCTGTATTCTTCCTGACTGTCTGGCTGTATTCTTCCTGACTGTCTGGCTGTATTCTTCCTGACTGTCTGGCTGTATTCTTCCTGACTGTCTGGCTGTATTCTTCCTGACTGTCTGGCTGTATTCTTCCTGACTGTCTGGATGTATTCTTCCTGACTGGATATATTCTTCCTGACTGTCTGGCTGTATTCTTCCTGACTGTCTGGATGTATTCTTCCTGACTGGATATATTCTTCCTGACTGTCTGGCTGTATTCTTCCTGACTGTCTGGATGTATGCTTCCTGACTGGATATATTCTTCCTGACTGTCTGGCTGTATTCTTCCTGTCTGGATGTATTCTTCCTAACTGGCTGTATTCTTCCTGACTGTCTGGCTGCATTCTTCCTGACTGTCTGGATGTATTCTTCCTGACTGGATGTATTCTTCCTGACTGGATGTATTCTTCCTGACTGGTTGCATTCTTCCTAACTGGCTGTATTCTTCCTGACTGGGCTGTATTCTTCCTAACTGGCTGTATTCTTCCTGACTGGATGTATTCTTCCTGACTGGATGTATTCTTTCTGACTGGCTGTATTCTTCCTGACTGGCTGTATTCTTCCTGACTGGCTGTATTCTTCCTAACTGGCTGTATTCTTCCTAACTGGCTGTATTCTTCCTGACGATGTATTCTTCCTGACTGGTTGCATTCTTCCTGACTGGCTTAGGTTTGTGTTCTCTCTACTATCAAACAGGGTGATGCTACTGGAAGCAGTCTTCCTGCGAAGGTTGGTGGCACAGCTAAGCTGCTTCACAGCTTCTATTAAATTATACGAAAAAGTATTTTACGTACCTGGAGTTTACCTGGAGAGAGTTCCGAGGGTCAACGCCCCCCTGGCCCGGTCTGTGACCAGGCCTCATGGTGGATCATCGCCTGATCAACCAGGCTTTTACTGGTGGCAGCACGCAATCCAACGTACGAACCACATCCCGGCTGGTCAGGTACCGACTTTAGGTGCCTGTCCAGTGCCTGCTTGAAGACAGCCAGGGGTCTATTGGTAATCCCCCTTATGTACGCTGGGAGGCAGTTGAACAATCTTGGGCCCCTGGCACTTATTGTGTTGTCTCTCAACGTGCTAGTGGCACCCCTGCTTTTCATTGGGGGGATGTTACATCATCTGCCGAGTCTTTTACTTTCGTAGGAGTGACACTCGTGTGCAAGTTTGGTACTAATCCCTCTAGGATTTTCCAAGTGTATATAATCATGTATCTCTCCCGCCTGCGTTCTAGGGAGTACAGGTTTAGGAACTTCAAGCGTTCCCAGTAATTGAGGTGGTTTATCGCAGTTGTGTGCCGTGAAGGTTCTCTGAAAAGATATATTTACACGAATTAACATCATGCGCAAATTTTTAAACTTGCATCAAAACCAACTTAACAGCCACGTAACCTAATGTTGTAGCCAAAATTTTATATATATATATATATATATATATATATATATATATATATATGTCGTGCCGATTAGGTAAGTTCAGTTCAGTTCAGACTCTCAGGTAAGGACCCACTAGGGGCGAGGGGGAAGTGGGGACAGAAGAAGAATAGCCGGTGAGAGGAAGAGCTGAAGGAGAAGAGAAAGAGTCAGGACTAAACCCAACAGTCTAACTACTATTTAGATAAACTTGCGATTTTGGCTTAAATAGCAACGCTCATCTTGCCATATAAGACAAGTGAAAATTTGTGTATGCAATAATTTCACAAAAATCATTCTGAACATAACGAAAAAATATATTTCATTGTGTTTGTTTATTATTAAATTAATGTTAACGTATCTAAAATATATTTAGTTGGGTTAGGCTAAATTAAATTGCGCTTGTTGTAATAAGGTTAGGTAGGTTTTCAAAGTTTCTCTTGGTACAAAATTATAAATTCTTACATTAACATAAATGAAAAATATATATCTTTAAACGTATAAGAGAAAATTTTAGAAAGGACTTAATTTTAAATGAGTTCTTGCTAATTGACCAGTTTTACCTAATCGGCACGACATATATATATATATATATATATATATATATATATATATATATATATATATATATTATATATATATATATATATACATGTGCCGAATAGGTAAAACTGGTCAATTAGCAAGAAATAATTTAAAATTAAGTGCTTTCTAAAAAAATTCTCTTATACGTTTAAAGATATATATTTTTCATTTATGTCAATGTAAAAAATATAAATTTTGTATCAAAAGAACTAGAAAACTTACCTAACCTTATTAAAACAAGCCCAATTTAATTCAGTTTAATCCAACTAAATATATTTTAGATAAGTTTACAATAATTTAATAATAAACAAACACAAATATATTTTTTCGTTATGTTCAGAATGATTTTTGCGAAATTATTGCATACCAAATTTTCGCTTGCCTTATTCGGAAAGAAGAGCATTGCTATTTCAGCCAAAATCGCAAGTTTACTATTCGGCATATATATATATATATATATATATATATATATATATATATATATATATATATATATATATTATATATATATGTTATCGGCCGACTCCCACCAAGGAAGGGTTGCCCGAAAAAGAAAAACTTTCATCATCATTCACTCCATCACTGTCTTGCCAGAGGGGTGCTTTACACTACAGTTATAAAACTGCAACATTAACACCCCTCCTTCAGAGTGCAAACACTGTACTTCCCATCTCCAGGACTCAAGTCCGGCCTGCCGGTTTCCCTGAATCCCTTCATAAATGTTACTTTGCTCACACTCCAACAGCAAGTCAAGTATTAAAAACCATTTGTCTCCATTCACTCCTATCAAATACGCTCACGCATGCTTGCTGGAAGTCCAAGCCTCTCGCACACAAAACCTCCTTTACCCCCTCCCTCCATTCTTTTCTAGGCCGACCCCTACCCCGCCTTCCATCCACTACAAATTTATACACTCTCGAAGTCATTCTGTTTCGTTCCATTCTCTCTACATGTCCGAACCACCTCAACAACCCCTCCTCAGCCCTCTGGATAATAGTTTTGGTAATCCTGCACCTCCTCCTAATTTGCAAACTACGGATTCTCTGCATTATATTCACACCACTGCCTCCAGCCTTCTCCTCGTTGCAACATTTATCACCCATATAAGAGTGCTGGTATAACTATGCTCTCATACATTCTCCTCTTTACTTCCATGGACAATGTTCTATGTCTTTAACCGGGCTGTGGTGCCTACATTAAGCTTAACCGCTCCCACATAAAGAATGACCCCTCCCACATGAAGACTGACCCCTCCCACAGGAAGATTGACCCCTCCCACATGAAGACTGACCCTAGAACAGACATAGCAGGGGATAACATGAACCCTAGAACAGACATAGTTGGGGATACCATGAACCCTAAAACAGACAAAGTAGATGATACCATGAACCCTTGAACAGACTCCGAAGTGCACCACTCACCCTTTTCCCCTCATCAATTCTATGATTCACCTCATCCTTCATAGACCCATCTGCTGACACGTCTACTCCTAAATATCTGAACACATTCACCTCCTCCATAATCTCTCCCTCCAATCTTATATCCAAGACACTGGACTGACACCCAGGTACCTACGTACTTACTGCTAGCTGAACACATGTCAAGGAACGTTACTCAGTTTCCGCTCGTGATGGGATCGAGCCCTGATCTCTGTTGTGAGCCGGAGACACTACTGCTTGAACCACGAGTCATCGCCTAGTAGCTACGGGACGTGTGGGTAGGGGGGGAGGAGAAATCTGTTTTCATAAAATGGAGTTAGCTTGTAATAATATGTCAACATCCATCTTAATTTCTCCATATACTTTTTCTCTCTCTCTTGTTCTGTATTTCTTTCTCCTCCTCCTCTACCTTCCTCACCCTGGAGTGGGAAACAGAGGAAGATAAGCTAGTGAAGGTATAATAATGGTCTGCGTGCTGCTGGGAGGTACTCTCCGTCACTCACATGTTATGGCCGCTGTGTTTACCTCCAGCTAAGACTTCGTGCAGTGTTAACACAAGTCTCGTACACTACACTTGTCGTGCCACCAGAATGGCTTCAGGTGTATTTTAAGAATCTATTCCCGTTTTCCCGTTTTTTTTTTTGTTGTTGTTGTTTTTTAGCGCAAAGCGAAGGAAGGCTTGTTTTTCACTGGCGTCTTGAGCAAAATTGCGAATCTGTTTCTTCTTAGAGTTGTTTATTGTTTTGCTGCTTCATAGTTTGTTATAATAAATGAAAGATCATAAGGGAAAGTAGATCTTAGTCCTTAACTTTCTACGCTGGCGCCGCATAGCCCTGATGGGGTTTAGTGCTTCCTTATCACTATTATAATCCACGAACTCATAGTGTGGCAAGGCGATTTTTTTTATATTCGTAGTGGGAGATGACCAGATTATTTTCCCTAAAAATTAAACAGCATTAGAATTAGCAGAGGTACAAAAGAAAATGGTTTGAAAATACAGTAAATTACTATTTACTTTGTGTCCTAGAAATTATGTGAATGAATTTTTAGAAGTATAATCTTGAATTAACCTTTAACCCAGATAACTGGGAGGACTCTGGTACATCTAAAACAGATTATACTTACCAATATTGATGTACATCGGAGATATGTGGGATTTTAGGAGCAACAGGTTTCGGATATTGTCCCTTCTTCAATGGCTACCGTCCCACCTCACACTTCGGGACCTTAAATTAGGAATATATGGTTCCCGAATAATCACTAGACCTAGTGAAGTCTTGTTAACTTTGAATGTCCATAGCGGTTTTAAATAATTTTGGTTAACTCTCTTATCACGGCTGGTTTTCATGACAATTATTTAGTAATTACTTTTATTCACCTCAGTGGCCTGGGTTTTTGCCAGATTCATAATAAAGAATGCACTTGTGCCAGTAAATTGGCAAAGTGTGGACTGTATCAAGACCCCTTCAGTGGTATCAAGACCCCTTCAGTGGTATCAAGACCCCTTCACTGGTATCAAGACCCCTTCACTGGTATCAAGATCCCTTCATTGGTATCAAGACCCCTTCACTGGTATCAAGACCCCTTCACTTGTATCAAGACCCCTTCACTGGTATCAAGACCCCTTCACTGGTATCAAGACCCCTTCACTGGTATCAAGACCCCTTCACTGGTATCAAGACCCCTTCACTGGTATCAAGACCCTTTCACTGGTATCAAGACCCCTTCACTGGTATCAAGACTCCTTCATTGGTATCAAAATCCCTTCATTGGTATCAATACCCCTTAATTGGTATCAAAACCCTTCATTGGTATCAAGACCCCTTCATTGGTATCAAGACACCTTCACTGGTATCAAGACCCCTTCAATGGTATCAAGACTCCTTCATTGGTATCAAGACCCCTTCACTGGTATCAAGACTTCTTCATTGGTATCAAGACCCCTTCACTGGTATCAAGACTCCTTCATTGGTATCAAGACCCCTTCACTGGTATCAAGACCCCTTCACAGGTATCAAGACTCCTTCACTGGTATCAAGACTCCTTCACTGGTATCAAGATCCCTTCACTGATATCAAGACACCTTCATTGGTATCAAGACACCTTCATTGGTATTAAGACCCCTTCACTGGTATCAAGACTCCTTCATTGGTATCAAGACTCCTTCATTGGTATTAAGACCCCTTCATTGGTATCAAGACTCCTTCATTGGTATCAAGAGACCTTCACTGGCATCAAGACCCCCTTCACTGATATCAAGACCCCTTCACTGGTATCAAGACCCCTTCACTGGTAACAAGACCCCTTCACTGGTATCAAGACCCCTTCACTGGTATCAAGACCCCTTCACTGGTATCAAGACTCCTTCACTGGTATCAAGACCCCTTCACTGGTATCAAGACCCTTCACTGGTATTAGGACCCCTTCATTGGTATCAAGACTCCTTCATTGGTATCAAGAGGCCTTCACTGGCATCAAGACTCCTTCACTGATATCAAGACCCCCTTCACTGGTATCAAGACCCCTTCATTGGTATCAAGACCCCTTCACTGGTATCAGGACCCCTTCACTGGTATCAAGACTCCTTCATTGGTATCAAGACTCCTTCACTGGTATCAAGACTCCTTCACTGGTATCAAGACCCCTTCACTGGTATCAAGACCCCTTCACTGGTATCAAGACCCCTTCACTGGTATCAAGACCCCTTCATTGGTATCAAGACCCCTTCATTGGTATCAAGACCCCTTCATTGGTATCAAGACCCCTTCATTGGTATCAAGACCCCTTCATTGGTATCAAGACCCCTTCATTGGTATCAAGACCCCTTCACTGGTATCAAGACCCCTTCACAGGTATCAAGACTCCTTCACTGGTATCAAGACTCCTTCACTGGTATCAAGATCCCTTCACTGATATCAAGACACCTTCATTGGTATCAAGACACCTTCATTGGTATTAAGACCCCTTCACTGGTATCAAGACTCCTTCATTGGTATCAAGACTCCTTCATTGGTATTAAGACCCCTTCATTGGTATCAAGACTCCTTCATTGGTATCAAGAGACCTTCACTGGCATCAAGACCCCCTTCACTGATATCAAGACCCCCTTCACTGGTATCAAGACCCCTTCACTGGTAACAAGACCCCTTCACTGGTATCAAGACCCCTTCACGGGTATCAAAACCCCTTCACTGGTATCAAGACTCCTTCACTGGTATCAAGACCCCTTCACTGGTATCAAGACCCCTTCACTGGTATTAGGACCCCTTCATTGGTATCAAGACTCCTTCATTGGTATCAAGAGGCCTTCACTGGCATCAAGACTCCTTCACTGATATCAAGACCCCCTTCACTGGTATCAAGACCCCTTCATTGGTATCAAGACCCCTTCACTGGTATCAGGACCCCTTCACTGGTATCAAGACTCCTTCATTGGTATCAAGACTCCTTCACTGGTATCAAGACTCCTTCACTGGTATCAAGACCCCTTCACTGGTATCAAGACCCCTTCACTGGTATCAAGACCCCTTCACTGGTATCAAGACCCCTTCATTGGTATCAAGACCCCTTCATTGGTATCAAGACCCCTTCATTGGTATCAAGACCCCTTCATTGGTATCAAGACCCCTTCATTGGTAGCAAAACTCCTTCATTGATATCAAGACCCCTTCACAGGTATCAAGACTCCTTCATTGGTATCAAGACCCCTTCACTTGTATCAAGACCCCTTCATTGGTATCAAGACCCCTTCATTGGTATCAAGACCCCTTCACTGGTATCAAGACTCCATCGCTGGTATCAAGACCCCTTCACAGGTATCGAGACCCCCACCTGGTGTGACAAATTTCCTCGATGGATATTTTTTGACGCCAGTGGGGAAGGGCTCTTGATTCAAGGAATTAACCTGCCTTCCTCCTTAGCTCGAATCATTGTGTGACTCCTACGGGTTAGCTAAGCGTATCGCTATGAATAAAATAATCAGCCGTTGGTTAGCTGGTGAGGTAGACCAATGTTGTGGTCAGCTGGTGAGGGTTACCAGTGTTGTGGTCAGCTGGTGAGGTAAACCAATGTTGTGGTCAGCTGGTGAGGGTTACCAGTGTTGTGGTCAGCTGGTGAGGTACACCAGTGTTGTGGTCAGCTGGTGAGGGTTACCAGTGTTGTGGTCAGCTGGTGAGGTAAACCAATGTTGTGGTCAGCTGGTGAGGGTTACCAGTGTTGTGGTCAGCTGGTGAGGTACACCAGTGTTGTGGTCAGCTGGTGAGGTACACCAGTGTTGTGGTCAGCTGGTGAGGTACACCAGTGTTGTGGTCAGCTGGTGAGGTACACCAGTGTTGTGGTCAGCTGGTGAGGGTTACCAGTGTTGTGGTCAGCTGGTGAGGTACACCAGTGTTGTGGTCAGCTGGTGAGGTACACCAGTGTTGTGGTCAGCTGGTGAGGTACACCAGTGTTGTGGTCAGCTGGTGAGGTACACCAGTGTTGTGGTCAGCCGGTGAGGGTTACCAGTGAGAGTTACCAGTGTTGTGGTCAGCTGGTGAGTTACACCAGTGTTGTGGTCAGCTGGTGAGTTACACCAGTGTTGTGGTCAGCTGGTGAGTTACACCTGGGTATCGTGTCTTGTCTATTGTTGAGTGGACAGAGGATCGAGCCCCCACTACTACTTGTCATCAGTGACGCACGGATTCAGCCCCTCAAGATAAATGTAACAAAAATAATATTAATTCTTATCTGTTAGTTTCTCCAACTATACACACTACTTCAACACTTCTCCAGTTCTGGGCCGTGATTGGTGATCAAGCTCACCTGTCCTCAGCATCAGTCATCGTCCTCGGGTTCATTTAGCGTTACTCAGTAGTCCATTAGAGCGACATGGAGACGGTTCAGTGTTATGTACGTCACAACACCACGTTTCTCTCGCTCGCGCGCGAGAGCACACACACACACACACACACACACACACACACACACACACACACACACACACACGCACACACACCCACACACACACACACACACACGCGCGCGCACACACCTACACACACACCTACACACACACACCTACACCTACACACACACCTACACCTACACACACACCTACACCTACACACACACCTACACACACACCTACACCTACACACACACCTACACCTACACACACACCTACACCTACACACACACCTACACCTACACACACACACCTACACACACACACCTACACCTACACACACCTACACCTATACACACACACCAACACACACCAACACACACCTACACACACACCCACACACCTACCTACAAACACCTACACCTACACACACACACACACACACACACACACACCACCACCTACACACACACACACTTACACACACCTATACACAAACACCTACACCTACACACACACCTACACACACACACTACACCTACACACACACCTACACCTATAAACACACCAACACACACACCTACACACACACACCCACACACCTACACACACACCTACAAACACCTACACACACACCTACAAACACCTACACACACACCTACAAACACACACACCCACACACCTACAAACACACACACCCACACACCTACACACACACCTACAAACACCTACACACACACACGCACACACCTACACACGCACACACCTACACACGCACACACCTACACACACACACACCAAGCTCACAGGTATGATAACAGATGCCATCTTTCCAATGGGATACCAGATCCTGAGGAAAGACAGAGGGAACTGAGGGGAAAGTGGCACTGCTGATCAAAAACCGATGGGATTTTGACGAGCTGGAGAGAGGAGACAGAGGAGAAGCAGGAGATTACATAGTAGGAATGCTACAGTCTGAAGGTCCCAAGGTTTTAATTGCAGTGATGTATAACCCACCACAGAACAGCAGGAGGCCAAGGCAAGAGTATGATGAGAGTAATAGAGCGATGGTTGACACACTGGCTGAAGTGGCCAGAAGGGTTCATGCGAACAGGGCAAAGCTACTGATCATGGGTGACTTCAACCACAGGGAAACAGACTGGGAGAACTTGGAGCCACATGGGGGCCAAGATACGTGGAGGGCTAAGATGATGGAGGTGGTACTGGAAAACTTCATGTACCAACACGTAAGGGATACTACCAGGGAGAGAGGAGAGGATGATCCAGCGAGACTGGAACTAGTATTCACCTTGAGTAGTGCAGATATTGAGGACATCACACATGAAAGACCCCTAGGGGCCAGTGATCATATGGTTTTAAGCTTTGATTACACAGTAGAGTTACAAGTGGAGGGGGAGGCAGATAGGGCCAGAAGAATGAAGCCAAACTACAAGAAAGGGGACTACGCGGGCATGAAGAACTTCCTAAACGGGGTTAAATGGAACAGAGAATTGGAAGGGAAATCAGTAAACGAGATGATGGAATATGTGACAACAATATGCAAGGAAGCTAAGGAGAGGTTTGTACCCAAGGGAAACAGAAACAACGAAAAAGCCAGGATGAGCCCGTGGTTCACCCAAAGGTGCAGGGAGGCCAAAACCAAGTGTGCTAGGGAATGGAAGAAGTATAGAAGGCAAAGGACCCAGGAAAATAAGGAGAGCAGTCGTAGAGCCAGAAACGAATATGCACAGGAAAGAAGGGAAGCCCAACGACAGTACGAGAATGACATAGCAGCGAAAGCCAAATCTGACCCAAAGCTGTTGTACAGCCACATCAGGAGGAGAACAACAGTCAAGGACCAGGTGATCAGGCTAAGGAAGGAAGGAAGGAGGAGATCACAAGAAATGACCGCGAAGTGTGTGAGGAACTCAACAGGAGATTCAAAGAAGTGTTCACCGAGGAGACAGAAGGGACTCCAGAAAGACAGAGAGGAGGGGTACACCACCAAGTGTTGGACACAATACACGCAACCGAGGAAGAAGTGTAGAGGCTGCTGAGTGAGCTAGATACCTCAAAGGCGACGGGGCCGGATCACATCTCTCCATGGGTCCTGAGAGAGGGAGCCGAGGCGCTATGTGTACCCCTACCAACAATATTCAACACATCTATCGAAACAGGGAGACTACCTGAGGTATGGAAGACAGCAAATGTAGTCCCAATCTTTAAAAAAAGAGACAGACATGAAGCACTTAACTACAGACCAGTGTCACTGACATGTATAGTATGCAAAGTCATGGAAAAGATTATCAGAAGAGTGGTGGAGCACCTAGAAAGGAATGAGCTTATCAACGGCAGTCAACACGGTTTCAGGGATGGGAAATCCTGTGTCACAAACCTACTGGAGTTCTATGACAGGGTGGCAGCAATAAGATAAGAGAGAGAGAGAGGGGTGGGTAGATTGCATTTTCTTGGACTGTAAGGCGTTTGACACGGTTCCACACAAGAGATTAGTGCAAAAGCTGGAGGACCAGGCAGGGATAACAGGGAAGGCATTCCAATGGATCAGGGAATATCTGTCAGGAAGACATCAGCGAGTCATGGTTCGTGGCGAGGTGTCAGAGTGGGCGTCTGTGACGAGTGGGGTTCCACAGGGGTCAGTCCTAGGACCGGTGCTGTTTCTGGTATTTGTGAATGACATGACGGAAGGAATAAACTCCGAAGTGTCCCTGTTTGCAGATGATGTGAAGTTGATGAGAAGGATTCAATCGGCGAGGACCAGGCAGAACTACAAAGGGATCTGGACAGGCTGCAGGACTGGTCCAGGAATTGGCTCCTGGAGTTCATCCCGACCAAGTGAAAAGTCATGAAGATTGGGGAAGGGCAAAGAAGACCGCAGCCGGCGTACAGTCTAGGGGGCCAGAGACTACAAACCTCACCCAAGGAAAAAGATCTTGGGGTGAGTATAACACCAGGCACATCTCCTGAGGCGCACATCAACCAAATAACTGCTGCAGCATACGGGCGCCTAGCAAACCTAAGAACAGCATTTCGACATCTTAATAAGGAATCGTTCAGGACCCTGTATACTGTGTACGTTAAGCCCATACTGGAGTATGCAGCACCAGTTTGAAACTCACACCTAGCCAATCACATAAAGAAACTAGAGAAAGTGCAAAGGTTTGCAACACGACTAGTCCCGGAGCAAAGGGGTATGTCCTACGAGGAGAGGTTAAGGGAAATCGACCTGACGACATTGGAGGACAGGAGAGAAAGGGGGGGACAAGATAACGACATATAAAATACTGAGAGGAGTTGACAAGGTGGACAGAGACAATGTTCCAGAGATGGGACACATCAACAAGGGGACACAGCTGGAAGTTGAAAACTCAGATGAATCACAGGGATGTTAGGAAGCATTTCTTCAGTCACAGAGTGGTCAGGAAGTGGAATAGTCTGGGAAGTGATGTAGTGGAGGCAGGATCCATTCATAGCTTTAAGAAGAGGTATGACAATGTTAATGGCGAAGGGAGAGAGACCCAGTAGCGGCCAGTGAAGAGGCGGGGCCAGGAGCTATAACTCGACCCCTGCAACCACAACTAGGTGATTACACACACACACACAAACATATACACATACACACACACATACACACACATACACATACACACACATACACACACATACACATACACGCACATACACACACACATACACATACACACACATACACACACATACACATACACGCACATACACACACACACACATACACATACACACACATACACACACATACACATACACGCACGCATATACAACAGGCTTAGTGTCTAATCGACATGTGCCTAGGACAAAATGGTAACTAACTAACCTACACACACACACCTACACACATACACACACCTACACACACCTCTACACACACACACACACACACACACACACACACACACACACACACCCTTCATACACACACCTACTCACACCTACACACACGGCCAGGAGCTAAGTCTCGACCCCTGCAACCACAATTAGGTGAGATAAGTGAGTACACACACACACACCTACACACACTACCTACACACTCACACACACCTACACACACACACACACACCTACACACCTACACACACACTAACAAGTGCTGGATGAAATACACACAACCGAGGAGGAGGTGAAGAAGCTGCTTTGCGAAATCGATACCTCAAAAGCGGTGGGACCAGACACCATCTCTCCGTGGGTCCTTAGAGAGGGAGCAGAGATGTTGTGTGTGCCACTAACAAAAATCTTCAACACATCCATTGAAACTGGGCAACTACCTGAGGTGTGGAAGATGGCAAATGTAGTCCCAATTTTTAAGAAAGGAGACAGACACGAGGCATTAAACTACAGACCTGTGTCACTGACGTGTATAGTATGCAAAGTTATGGAGAAGATCATCAGGAGGAGAGTGGTGGAGCACCTAGAAAGACACAAGCTTATAAACGACAACCAGCACGGTTTCAGGGAAGGAAAATCATGTCACAAACCTACTGGAGTTTTATGACAAGGTAACAGAAATAAGACACGAGAGAGAGGGGTGGATAGATTGCATTTTCTTGGACTGCAAGAAGGAGTTCGACACAGTTCCTCACAAGAGGTTAATGCAAAAGCTAGAGGATCAGGCACGCGTAACAGGAAAGGCACTGCAATGGGTCAGAGAATATCTGACAGGGAGGCAACAGCGAGTCATGGTACGTGACGAGGTGTCAGGGTGGGCACCTGTGACGAGTAGGGTTCCACAGGACCTGTGCTGTTTTTGGTATATGTGAATGACATAACGGAAGGGATAGACTCAGAAGTGTCCCTGTTTGCAGATGATGTGAAGTTAATGAGAAGAATTAAATCAGTCGAGGATCAGGTAGGACTACAAAGAGACCTGGACAGGCTACAAGCCTGGTCCAGTAACTGGCTCCTTGAATTTAACCCTGCCAAATGTAAAGTCATGAAGATCGGGGAAGGGCAAAGAAGACCGCAGACAGAGTATAGTCTAGGTGGCCAAAGACTGCAAACCTCACTCAAGGAAAAAGATCTTGGGGTGAGTATAATACCGAGCACATCTCCTGAGGCACACATCAATCAGATAACTGCTGCAGCATACAGGCGGCTGGCAAACCTAAGAATAGCTTTCCAATACCTCACTAAGGAATCGTTCAAGACTCTGTACACCATATATGTCAGGCCCATACTGGAGTATGCAGCACCAGTTTTGGGAACCCCCCACCTGGTCAAGCACGTCAAAAAATTAGAGAAAGTGCAAAAAGGGTTTTCAACAAGACTAGTCCCAGAGCTAAAAGGGGGTTGTCCTAAAAGGGAAAAAGGTTAAGGAAATCGGCATGACGACACTAAAGGACAGGAGGGGTTTGGGGGAAAACATGATAACGACATATAAAATACTGCTAGGAATGATAAGGTGGACAGAGACAAGATGTTCCAAAAGGGGGGCACAGAAACAAGGGGGCCAAAATTTGGGAAATTGAAGACTCCTATGAGTCAAAGGGATGTTAGGAAGTATTTCTTCAGTCATAGAAATTGTCAGGAAATGGAATAGCCTAGAAAGTGACGTAGTGGAGGCGGGAACCATACATAGTTTTAAAACGGGGGTTTGATAAAGCTCATGGAGCAGGAGA
>WNWK01022568.1:0-32331 GCA_009830355.1 Cherax destructor
GAACATTATCATTGGACGCCCTTTCCCCCAAGTCAGAACCATTATCATATGTGACGCCCTTTCCCGGGCAAGTCGAACCATTATCATCTGTGACGACCTTCCGGAAAGGGCCAAACCCCATTATCATCTGTGACGCCCTTTCCCGGGCAAGTCATGAACCATTATTTTTCGTGACGACCTTCCGGCAAGTCAAACCAATCATCTGTGACGATTTCCCGGGCAAGCGAACCATTATCATCTGGACGACCTTCCGGCAAGTCATGAACCATTATCATATGTGACGCCCTTTCCCGGGCAAGTCATAAACCATTATCATCTGTGACGCCTTCCGCAAGTCATAACCATTATCATCTGTGACGACCTTCAGGCAAGTCATGAACATTACATCTCTGGAATTGTGCTACAACATGAAGACAAATATTCAAAGATTCTTCAGATTTAAAGGTTAGGTAAACTATTACACTTGTACTTTAAAACAATTTCCTTTATAAAAGTATTGATCATTTGGGATCCAGTGAAACATTGGGGCACCTCTGTTTTCAGGGAGGGGGGGGGGGAAGGTGGCGGTGGGGGAAGGTGGCGGTGGAGGGAAGGTGGCGGTGGAGGGAGGGGGGGTGGGTTGGGGGGAGGGGGGGTGGCGGGGGAAAGGGGGGGAGGGTGGCGGGAAGGAGGATGGCGGTGGAAGGAGGGGGGTGGTGGGTAGGGGGGAGGGTTGGTGGAGGGAAGGAGGATGGGGTGGGGGAAGGAGGGTGGCGGGGGGGGGGAAGGAGGGTGGGGGAAAGGGAGGGTGGCGGTGGAAGGATGGAGAAAGGCAGAGGGTAGGAGGGTGGCGGTGGAGGGGAGGGTGGCGGGGGGGAAGGAGGGTGGCGGGGGGGAAGGGGGTGGCGGTGGGGGAAGAAGGGGGGGTGGCGGTGGAGGGGGGGTGGGGGGGGAAGGAGGGATGGAGGTTGGTGGGGGAAGGAGGGATGGAGGTTGGCGGTGGAAGGATGGAGGGAGGGGGGGTGGGGGGGAGGGAGGGGGGTGGGGGAGGGGGGGGGGGGGGTAAGGGGGAGGGAGGGTTGCCCCCGGGGAAACATTAACTACATCGTAGATAACTATCCTTCACTGATGAGGCCCAAAACATGCCAGTGTTATCTGCACTGCTGTGGTTTTGACAGGATGACCAACAGCCAGTGTTATCTGCACTGTTGTGGTGTTTGACAGGACCCAACATGCCAGCATTATCTGCACTGCTGTGTTTTTGACAGGGGGGGCCAACATGATTTTTATCTGCACTGCTGTGGGTTTGACAGGATGGCCAACATGCCAGCATTATCTGCACTGCTGTATTTTTTTGAAGGATGGCCAACATGCCAGTGTTTTTCGCACTGCTGTGTTGTTTGACAGGATTGCCAACATGCCAGTATTATCTGCACTGCTGGGGATTGGTGGATTTCACTAACCTGTATGTACTATTTTCTATATACCCCGAGGGTGGAAGTTTCTCTTGAAAATAAATTTTGTGTATATTAATTGTATGACTTACTAGACCTTGGGCAGTCAGGTACGAGTTACTGTTGGTGAGAGTTGAAGCTGCTGGTGTTGACGATGAGAACACATCCACACCTCGAAATGAGGATGAAATATCTTTGTACTGTTACCAGGATATTGTTGATAGAGCGGAAGTGGGAAATTTGGGCTGCTCTACATGACGAGACAATATACAACATCCCATTCTCTGTAACATGGAAGGATCTGTTTTGGCGACATCATGAACCTCGGAGTTAAAAATCCTAGAGTTTTGTAATGGTGTTATTTATGATCACAGCTGATACCAAGCAGAGTCAGTTATGTTGGTATGCTGTGTCACGAGTGTTTCCAATTCCTTGATCTTTTTAACCTGGAATTTTTGTCGGTTTCAGGGAAAAAAATTGTCCAAGACTATCTAAGAAATACGTTGTGAAGGGGAAGTGGCCCCGATAACGTGTTACATATGAAGTGAATAAGAAAGGAATGTCAGATCCAGTATTAGGTTTAGGTTAACGCAGGTATTGAGTCAGTCAACTAGGTGTTGACCGATAGTGATACCAGCTTCCGAGGAAGATTGTGGGCTTCCCAGGGTGAGGAGGTGTGCTGCAGGGATCAGGGACCCTGGAGCAACAGCTTGAACATGACAATAAATGACACATCTTTTTTTAAAAGGAAAGGGGGAAGGGGAGGGGTGTAAGAGGACGACTCTGAGGAGAAATAAAAATAAACCATAAACTTGCCCCAATAACCACGATCTGTTTCTGTGGGCAGAAATGCTGAGCTCCATGGAAACCACACTGTACACTTCCCTGCGTACCAGGGTTCTTTTAGTGACCAACATCTGTTGACTGCCCACACCGGGAGTCATACCCCGTCACCGTCTCCCCGATCCGAAAGCGGACTTAGAGCTGAATTACTCTGTGCAAATATTTCCCAATTAGGAGGGGAAGGAAAACGGTATTTATCTGGCATTTAGATTTGATCCCTACGTAGTACCAAGGAACTCCTTCCCCCTCAATTAGAAAGTTGTTTCGAACCTCAGCATAGACAGATGTTAGCAAATGTTGAGTTAGAAAACGTTGAAAATAATGTTTGAGAAGCATTTCGTCTTCCCAGACATTTTTCAACTGTCGCCTATATCAGACAGAAGCCTGCGGCTGCTGCTGCTGCTGCTGCTGCGGCTGCTGCTGCTGCTGCTGCTGCTGCTGCTGCTGCTGCTGCTGCTGCGGCTGCTGCTGCTGTGAAATGTTTCGACAAATACATTCATGTGGTGAAAACTCGTCCTATTCATCAACCTGTGGATATTGTGCACCAGAGCTTGCCCATGAAGGAAGCTACAGTAAATTAGCATCCTCATGGACAACAGTACGCAGTGCTTAGCGTGAGCTGACGCCAAGAATATATATATATATATATATATATATATATATATATATATATATATATATATATATATATATATATATATATATATATATATATATATATATATATGTCGTGCCGATTAGGTAAAAAATTGCGATTTTGGCTTAAATAGCAACGCTCACCTTGCCATATAAGACAAGTGAAAATTTGTGTATGCAATAATTTCGCCAAAATCATTCTGAACATAACGAAAAAAATATATTTCATTGTGTTTGTTTATTATTAAATTAATGTTAACGTATCTAAAATATATTTAGTTGGGTTAGGCTAAATTAAATTGCGCTTGTTGTAATAAGGTTAGGTAGATTTTCAAAGTTTCTCTTGCTTCAAAATTATAAATTTTTACATTAACATAAATGAAAAAAATATATCTTTAAACGTATTAGAAAAGACTTAATTTTAGATGAGTTTTGCTAATTGGCCAGTTTTACCTTTAATCGGAAATGACATATATATATATATATATATATATATATATATATATATATATATATATATATATATATATATATATATATATATATATATATATATATATATATATATATATATATTTTCCTGCAGTCCAAGAAAATGCAATCAACCCACCCTTCTCTCTCCGCCTTACCTCTGTTACTTTATCATAGAACTCTCTAGGAGGTTTGTTAAAAGGATTTGCCTTCCGGAATATATATATATATATATATATATATATATATATTATATAGGGGGAGGTACCACCTCTGAACTGTCTTGGGGTCCCCATCCTCAGAGAAGAATAAACTTACTGGGGAAAACTCAAAGTTCTCCCTGAAGCAAATATCGGAAACCAATCAATACAGGATGCAAAACAAACAGGGGGGAGTAGAATGATAACTAGGCCTTCCATGTTGCAATCAAGACATCATCAGGAGCTTGCAAAATTGCAGAAAAAGGAGGATGTCCAAGCAAGTACATTCCGAGAGGACCGTCTTCACTGGAGTGAGTGAGTGATTCGGGGAGAGGAGGGAAGGAAGTGCCCCCAGGCACGACAGGTCCACAGCCAGAAGGATGAATACTATAGCATTAGAAAATCGTCCAAGCATTGATATTGTAATAGCCTTAACGAAATTAACGTGGCAATAATAAAAAATCGGTCATATTCTGCTATCAAATAACTTTACTCACAAATATTTGGAGTGATATAGAAGTCCTGCAGTTATAGGGTAGTTCCAAGAGACGTTTTCATTTAAATTGACGAGAAAACGGTAACATTTAGGGGGGAGATTTTAAAAGTTATGAAAGGAAACGGGGATCATTAAAATAAACCATTTAAAGGAGGAGGCATCTGCAATAACAAAAGACGGCCACAGATATTCAACCCACATAATTCTGAGGCAAACCTGGTTCAGCCTTCAGAAACTGCAGGAAAAATAGGCCCTAATTCCTCGGTGGGACTACATTTAAGACAATCTAATGCATTCATATAAGAGCCAAATTTTAGACTGTGTACTATTGCCTCAACTAAAACGCATCTAATTTGAAAGCCCGTCACTGATATTGTATAATGACTGCCTATCATGTTTAATAATTGCCGATTCTACAATATTCCTATCGCCAGGAGGAACAAGGGAGATGATTTTTGCTTCCCCGCCAATTTGCTGGGTTTTTACAAGTTCAATTGGGGGTTTAAAACGCTTGATTTCCCGTGCTATACTTATCGAATAACGGTGCTGGGACATTCTCACCTCCAATGATTTTCCCGTTTATCGCAAACAGGGAGACTGCAACCATTGCAAAAAACTTTTGTAGACACCACCAACACGTTGTTGGGGTGCATTCTTCATCAGGGTGTTTCTAACAGTGCATGAATATTTAAAACTTTGGCTATGAGGCACAGGGGTTATTTGAAATTAAATACTAGGGTTTTAATGGACGAGGGAAGAGTTGTGGGTTTTCAGATAGTGGGAGGCAAATAAATATGGGGGGGTGAGATGGGGGGGTTGGGTGTTGGTGGGATGAGGTGGCAAAACCCGAGATCCGTAATTTTTTTTGGGGAAGCCAAAGCCAAACCATGAAATATGGGTTAATGAATTATTATGGGGGATAGACTGCATCAATATCAGAGAAGGGGCGACAACGGGATGTACCGTGTTGATGAAATGGGAGCTTGAAGTCATTAATTAGGGGGTTGCTAATGAGCGGTACGATGCAGTTAGGGTACAGACAGGGAGGAGGTTTTAGGGGAAAAAACCCAGCCTGTGTTTTTGAGCACAGCAGCGGTGGAGGAAGGCTACTACAGTTCCATGTACAAAGGGTCATTGTGATGCTGGGCACAGAGGGGGCAAGTCCTGTAAACCACTGGGGGATGGGTGTTTTTGGATAGATGGCATGAGCAGTATTGGAAAACGAAGGAGGGGAAAAAAGCACATGTCTGATATTTGTGAGGTAATGTCATGTAATCTAATGAACGGACAGGATAGCGTTGGGAAAAGCCATTGTGGAGGAGGAAATTTTAGTAAACTGTCAGCTATGGCAAAGGGTAAATCACCAGGGTTTGGGTGGTATTCCAGTTGAATTTTGTTACATTTTGACTTATTACGGGGGGTTTTGGTGCGTCTTCTGAATGCTATGAAAAAAGGAGGTAGATTGGGGTCTGTGCAGTCAACAGCATTGTTGGTGTAGCCCTAAGGGTAAGAAACAGGTGAATATTGATGATTATCGTGATTTTCCCTTTTTTGGGCCCTTTAAAAAACTTCCCCAAGGTATTGGTCAATCGAATAAGGTGTGTAGGGGGTCGGGATACGCCTGGACAGTATGGATTCAGGGTAGATACATGTTTTCAGGACATTAAATTTGTGGACTTTGTGAGTATGCAAGAGACAGGGGGGAAGGGGGCATATGATTCGGGGAAGGGAAGCAATGCATTGTATTTCGGTTTGGGAAGGAAGTAGTAAGGTTGATGGATACATTACACTGGTCTGCATGGTCTTTTGTTGACTATGGTATTTTTTTTCGGTATATATATGGAAAATAGTGATTCATTGTTTTTTTAGTTTATCTCTATCAATCAGGTTTTCAAGTTATAAAAATTTTTTTTTTTTCATAACATAAAAAAAATGAGAAAGTGGATATTACCAATTAAAACTTATGTTATATTAAATTAAATGTTAAATCAAATTCTTTTTTCTTTATTTTCAGATTATTAATAAGTCTAGAGGCTGCATAAATTCACCAGACATATTTGGCTATGTTTCGAGCAAAACCCCATTCAGTTCCCCGGGGAGCAACATTACTCCTTTATTGAAGCTCTCACTTTGTTTTTTCCTGAAATTTTGGAGACCAAAAACCATTTGCACCACACAAAGCTTGCAAGATTGCATCAGTAACCCCCCAAATATGGTTAGTTAAAACGGTACCAATGGTAGGGCGGAGCAGATGAACCACCATGATGATTGCTACTTTTGTATGACTAAAGAGCGGGGTTCAACAAGAAGACTAAAGATCGCATAATAAACCCAAATATTCCTTCAGCAAGAAGGCCGTTACACACCCCCCGAAATATTCCTGACCTGTGCCACCCAGAATGGCAAATTTCATCAGTCTGTCCAGTGATTATAAGGAGATGGAAGCAGACTATGAACCACCAACAAATGACGATCCCAAACCCTTCAACAAGTTGAGCTCAATGACTTGGCCCGTCACATGATGGCAGATTACTGCTGGTCATTGAAACGTAATGGTCTCGATGCAAGCACAAGTGAAAATCAAAGAGGTCCTCCTTTCTTTGATTCAATATGTTGGTAACCATTAGGAGCATTTTTTTTTAATAAAATCATTTGATTTGATTCATGTTGATTTGGAATTTATATATTCTTAAAACTAACAGAATGTACTTTTCCATGATTACTTGCCTAATTTTAATAAAGCAATTTTTTTTTAAAAATTCCATTTTTTATAATTAATTTGTATTTTATTATTCAAAACCATATGTGATACAGCAAAATGGTTTAGATATTTACAATCAGCAGCCCGAAAATATGTAAGATCGCAACCATGAATAAAAATAAAAATTAAAAACATTTCAAATGCAGACCAGTTTTATATAGCGGGGCAATGGCTAGAATTGGTTAACGGTCGAATAGGTGGGGTTGTACTTATGGGTAGAGGTCTGTGGCAGGTCCTCCAGTCTCAGATGGGAAAGAAGAGTTTTTGGGAAGAGAGTGTGGGTGGAGAGTTATCCAGTGGTTGTGGAATATGTTGATACACAACGTTACTAGTGAATGAGCACACGAACCTTCTCGCACTGGAAGGGGCAGTTGGAAAGTTTTGGAAGGTGTCAGGTATGGAAGTGAACATATATAAATCCAAGATATTGGGTCTTGGTGAATGGGAACACCGTAGGACTGGGATTGCTCATTAAAGACGAATGTGGAGCGACAAAAGGTCTGTGGGATTGTGGATGCGGGTGATGAGAGGAGGCGAGGGGTGGCAAATTCGGAGAGAGTTGAGAATAGCATTGTTAATATATTTAATCCCTGTTAATAGATTTAAATTCATTTAATACTCGTGCAGAGGGCCTTTACTGTAAACGCCCCCCTGTACAGTAAGGATGTTATTTGAACTTTGTACCCTTTAACTAGAGTGATGATACGACGGATTCAGGGTAAGATTTTTAGGTTCTTTTGGTCCCCAAAGTGTGAATGGTTGTGGAGGGGGAAATCATCACGTTGCTAGTGAGAAGGGGGGGTTTGATGTTATTTGATCTTCGCAAATATGTATTGTGTGTTTATGTTAAAAGGGCAGTGCTGTATGCAAATCCATTCAAAGAGGATGTCTTGAGCGAGTGTATGCTATTTTCTTTTAAAACTTTTAGAGAGATTTTCGGATTGTCTGCGGCTCTTGAGGATGATGATGTCAGTGAGGGAGCCGGGACAAATTAAGATTAGGGTCTTGTATAAGGTGTTGATGGGGGGTATATGGGTCCTGTGTTTCCTTATATCCTATGTATGATTGAGGAAGCATTTGGGTATGTTTGCGAAATTAGCATCCCTCCGAGGGAACGAGAGGTTATGTACAAGTTTTTACATGGAAGTTCACCTGCTAGAGTGTTGTTATCGATAGAAGGTGGTGGAGGATGGAGCTTGTAGAGCTTGTGGTTGATGACACCACATTTCCCTGTAGTGTACTTCTGGGGGGGGTTGTGAGGGATTGCAGGAAGGCTGCTAGTGTGTTAATTCGGGTGACAGGTTGTAGGAATGTTTCAATTTTTGAGGGCGTTGAGTTTTACACTTGAGGGGTTTACTGATACAGACGAGAGCTGCGGCGATGTTTTGTTGGGTTATATTTATATCATCTGGGCCGTGAGGAGGAGAATGGAAGTACGACGTCGTACTCTGACGGGAAGTTTTATAGAACCATATGTAGGAAAACTTGTTGTAAGGGGGAAAAAGTTTCACGAGGATTAATTGAGTATTAGTGTCGGGGTTTGTTAGCATTATGACCATGGTGGCCGTGCCTGGATGGTACTGGGCTCCTGGTGGGGAGAGAAGAATGGGGTAAGTGTGTTTGGTTGGGATCCCAGGGCACTGGAGTTTCAGGGTAAGGGGGTGTTCAGCATGTATGTGAAATGTGTGTGGGATGAATTACATTGTAGTGTTGAAAGTTGGTTTGCAAAACGTGTAACCTTCATGAAGTTCTGTTTAAACTGTGTGGTAGTGTGTGTGTGTGTACTCACCTAGTTGTGGTTGCAGGGGTCGAGTCATAGCTCCTGGCCCCGTGTGTGTGTGTGTGTGTGTTGAGTGTATTCATGGGTTCCTTTAGGGACGAGTATATGGAATGTGTGTATGTGAAAAAATATATACTGTATGTCACGGTGATACATTAATAAGGGGGGGAGGAGCATTTTTCGATATATAAAAAAAATAAAATTGAAAACTTATGGAAAAATATTTTTTCTTACCAAAAAATAGTGCATCATTCTGGCAACAAGTTGATGCAATCTGCTTATTTCTATCATATTTCTAAGTATGTTTATACTAAAAAGTATTTTTTTGTGTGTGTGTCAGCAAAAAGATGTGTTGCTGATTAGCCAGTTTTTTTTTTTTTCTTACCCCTAATATTGCGTTTCTTATGATTGTTTCATTTTAAATACACTACATGGCAACCTATGTGAGGAGTGGTGTGTGTGTGAGCTCAGGGAGACACCTCTCAGTGGCCTTACAGCCTTCGATGAGTATGGTGTGATGTACTGCTCCGAAAAGGTGGCTAACCACTTCCCAAGCCTGTAAGTGCCAATATCTCAGGAGTAAGTTATTGACATTGTAATCCCGATTATGCAAAGAATATTTATCATAGCATCATGATTCTTTCGCAGGGGTATAGAGAAGTGATGGTTCTATCGAACTAGAGAGCGATTTTGCAATATGTTATACTTTTTCTTGATAGTGATTTTTCTTTTCCCAAATAAATAAATAAAAAAAAAAAAAGGATTTCAATAATTCATATAATGCAATCTATTGAGAGGAAGCTCAACTTGCCATGTATTTCTATAGCCTAACTCTTCCTCTTTCATCTGATCTAAATTAGAATATTGTATGTCGTAATAATTTTGTAGAATCGGGATTGCCATAAGCTCTATCAAACAGGGCATTTTATTTTTTTTCTATATAACTCTAAGGTAAAACGTCACTAAAAACTCAGTGTCTATGTTTCAAATGCTGCTTAATTCAAAGAGAATATTCCCAATGAAATATTTGCAAAATAAAAAAAAAAAGTTCAAAAATGCTCCTCCCCCCCCTTAAGGGCATGACATCTATCTTGGTTCTCATTCTATAGCTTCTATATATTGCTTACATCAGTAGGGGTCATAATTGATGTGGGGAGGGGTCGCAGTGTGTGGGGAGGGGTCGCAGTGTGTGGGGAGGGGTCGCAGTGTGCGCTGCATTGTGTTACCATTAGCAATATGCACACCTTTGATTGCAGCCATTATATTATTTTATACAATCCTTTGTACTTGTGTAGCACTGTACTCAGAAGCAGTGTGTAGGTTGTGTTAGGTTAGTTTTAGTGTCATTATGTATAACGTAGTTATTCAGTAGATTGAGTAGTGCCAATGTAGATTTATTGCTCATAACCAGTACCAATGTTACGTATAAATACATACGTACCTACCTACGTATATTTTAGTGTATAAAAGCTGCAGTCAGTACCCATCAAGCCAAAATCACTTACGAATAAAATAATCACAGAAAATAATATTTTTCCAGGAATACGTCAGCTAAGTCTTAAATAACATTCCCACTTAACCCATCAAATAGGCCGCTAATACAGAAATTCATTGCGTATTGCTACACTATTCTCAGTGATCACTTAAACTTAAATTAATATTAAATCTAATCATTGGCTACCCAGCTCTTGTCGGGTGCGGGTGTGCTGTGCCCTGGGCTGCCAGCTAGCGGTCCTCTACAATAACTTGTTTTTTCAGTGAAGATGGCGACAGCGAGCAGACGCAGAGTAAACACCGTCTGTATAGACATGGTGACTGGGGTATTGCACCCACCTACGGCGGCTACGGTACTTCTATGGATTGGCCACAGAAGAATTGTATGGTGTAGCACTTAACGGTGTTAATAGAGTATTTGTAAAACTCTTAACAGCCGAGGTGTATGAGAGGATCGTCGACCAACATCAGGACAGGGTCTATACGGTGTATTCTGGCCTACAGGTACGTCTGAAGGATGTCTCGCAGACTTACTCTTGGATTCGGGTTAAGAATGTACCGTTTGAAGCGGGCCCTGTCGATCTCAGTGAAATATTTGGTGACTACGGAATTGTACATGCTGCCATGGTAGGAAAGTGGAGTGAAGGACCACTGGTGGGACTCTTCAAGGGGTCATACTCTCTGAAGATGACACTACGTCAGCCGATACCATCGTACGTTATCCTGCCGGCATTCAGGACGCAGGTGTATGTCATGTATATGGGACAGCGTAGGACCTGCAGGCTGTGTGGTGCATACGAGCATGTAGCGGCTGATTGCACGTGCAGGACGGGGCAATGAGCTGATGCAGGGCGGCGTGGACAGGATGTACAAATACACAAGGATGTGGTGGAGAAGGTGGATGCTAAGGACAATGGACAAAAATTATGGAGTGAAATAGTTGAAGGGTCGAAGGAGGTATGTCATACGTTGCCAGTGGAGTCTGCGCAGGAGATTCCTGCTGGTGGTGGAGCGCACCTGTGCAGTGGAGAGGACACACCTTTGTAGGAGGTGTTAAGAGAAATATTAAATGACCCTCTACCAGTTCTCAGTGTGGAGGCATGTGCGGATTTGGATGAGGCAGTGGAAGTGGTGGATGAGATGGTGAGTAGCAGTGTTGAGAAGCAGGCATTGGTATGTGAGCAGATCACGGTTGAGGTACATCAACCGGAGAGTGTTGAGAGTGTCGAGAGGGAGGATAGTATGGATGTGGTGCCTGGATCGAGGAATCGGTCGAGCACAGTGACAGATAGTGAAGAGGATCTAACTCCGGCACAGAGGACAGGTAAAAAGTCGATGGTAGAGGTGGCGAGAAAGAACCTGGGAGTCTTAAATGATAGAGACACGATCAAGGGTGGGAAGCAGGTACGTAAGACAGGCAGTAAGGGGAAGGCGATCTCGCAGCCTCCATCGCGGCCTAAGGGCAAACCTTCGCAGTTATATTCAAGTGTCTATCATTAAATGTCAACGGTCTGAAAGCGGAGATTAAAAGGGCATGGGTTGAATGTACATTGAGGAGGTATGGTGTGACAGTGGCTTTTCTACAAGAACATAATTATAAGTGTGGTAGTGAGTTACGATTGGCTGGTAACAGGGTGTATGCGGGGTCGTCAGGAAAATTAAAGGGCGGGGTGGCGGTAGCAGTGGTAGAATCAAGTCCTTTTAAATTATGTGCCTGGGAGGAGTGTGGAGGGGGGCGGATAGTATGGGTAGAGGGAGAGTGGGGTGGGGTGAGAGTTTGTTTCTTAGGAGTATATATACCGGCTGAACAGTCTAGGAGAGTGAAGGTGGATTTTGTTAGGGATGTGATGATTTATGCTTTCAGGGGATTGCCTGTGGTAACACTTGTTGGGAGAGATTTTAATTGCGTCATTCGGGAGAGGGACGTAGAGCCCAGAGGGGTGTGTTGATCGAACTGAGGGAATTGTTACGAAGTGCGGGGTTGGGGGATATAGTGGGAGTAGGAGGTATGGGGGAGCTTACTTTTGTTAGGAAGGTTATGGGGCTAGGTTAGACAGGATTTATGTTTCTGGGGCTGTGGTGGTGGGTAGGGTTAGTTCTTTGGATGTGGGTTTCTCTGACCACAGGGGGGTGTTAGTGGAGGTGGATTGGTTGGGAGTAGCGAAGTGGTATAGGAGTTATTGGAAACTAAATGTTAGGTTGTTATAGGGTGGGGATAAAAGGGTGGAGTTTGCGGGTTGGTGGGATAGGTTATGGGAGTCAGGGCATCGGGCAGAAGACCTGGTGGGTGTCAGTGGGGAAATCGCGAATTCGGAGGTTTTACCAACGTAGCGGCAAGGAGGAGGCGGACGGGAGATATGGGCTACAACAATACATAGAAGGACTGTTACAGAGTTGTTGTGTGAGGGGGGGCCAGGCAGTTACAGGGGAAATACGTGACTTGAAGAATAGATTGATAGAACTACAGAATGAGAGATTTGGTGCGTGCAGGATGGAGGCAGGTATAGATGTGTTGTGGGGGGATAAACCGTCCAAATATGTGTTAGGTAAATGTAGATTGCGTAGGGAGAGGATGACAGTGGAATGTGTGAAAGTAGAGGAGGGTTTGGATGGTTATGAGCGGGAAATGAATATTAGGAGTACAGAGGCGATCGGTGTATATGTAGACAAGTGGTTTACGAAGCATTTGAGCAGTGTGGATGTGGATTTGGATGCTTGCGCAATTCTAAAGGGGCTGATTTTGGGGAGGTTAGAGGAAGGGGATAGGGAGGAGATGGGGGGGTAATTAGTGAAGAGGAAGTATGGGAGGTGGTGAGTGGGCTGAGTAAAGGCAAAGCCCCTGGGATAGATGGACTGGCTTATGAGTTTTATAGGGAAAACTGGGACAGTGTAAAAGATTGTGTAGTGGAGGTGATGAATAGAATGAAGAGGGACAGAAAGATGGGGGAAGAGATGGCCATGGGAGTGATGGTATTAGTAAAGAAAGGAAAGGTAGGTAATATGCTGAGTAATTATAAGCCTCTGGTATTGATGAACACGGACTATAAAATTTTCGCAAAAATATTAGGTAACAGATTAAAAAAAGGTGATTGAAAAAGTGATTGCGGAAGGACAAGGGGGGATACCAGGCAGGGGAGTGATTAGTGGGCATGAGAGGATAAAAGATTTTTTAGATAATTAAAGGGAAGGGGGTATCTTAGCATTGGATTGGAAGGGGGCGTATGATAGCATAGAAAGAAAGGTATTATTTGAGGTAATGAGGAGACAGGGATTTGGGGAGGAGGTAGTGGAATGGATTAGGGTTTTATATGAGGGTGCGTGCGTACGTGTACAATTGAATGGTAGACTTGGGGAGGTGGTGGGGATGGGCAGGGGTTTGCGACAGGGTTGTCCCCTGTCGCAGATTCTTTTTGCTTGTGTGCAAGATCCTTTTTATAGATTATTGGGTGGTAGGGTTGGGGTAGAGGGGGGGATAGATGGTATTGTGGGTTATGTAGACGATACCACAGTGCTTTTAGGGACGGTGATTGGTTTCGAGACAGTTAGAAGGTGTTTAGGGATATTTTGCGCGGCAACAGGAATGAGAGTGAATGGGGCGAAGTCGAAATTGCTGGAGATAGGGCGTGGGTGGGGGGAGGTTGGGTCAGGGGTTTGGTTGGAATGAGGTAGATAGCATCAATATATGTGGAATTGCATACATGAGGGATAGGAATCAGGCGCGAGGTGTGATTTCAGAACAATGTGTGCGACGTCACGTATGTCTGTCTGGAGTCCGGGTGATTTGACATTGCGGCAGAGGGTAATCACGGTCAATTCGTTGATCTATAGCAGAATCTGGTATGTTGCGGGAGTATACCCTTTGTTGCAGGTGGACGTGAAAAAGTTGGAACATAGGGTTTTCAGGTATATATGGGCTGGTGGGAGACATTGGTTGCGGAAGGACATTGTTGGGAACAAGGTAGGGCTGGTAGGTCTGGGTTTAATATGGTTGGAGCTAAGATTAGTGTGTTTGTATCTGAAACGATGTTTAGTCAGGAGGGTCTGGGGGAGGTGGGGTGGAGGGAGTTATGCGGGAGGAAGGTGAGTGGTGGGGGGTAAGGATTTGGAGTACTGTCGAGACCTAGTGAGGAATTTATTGGTGATTGTGGAATCTCACTTGTTGAGGGTAACAGTGATGATGGGGTTTGGAGGGGTTGTTGAAGGGGCGGCAGTTTTTCCGGTATATGACTGGGTTAGGATCTGGAGGGGATTTAGGGAGCTTAGGTTAAGGGCAAGGGACCGGAACAGATGTATAGATTTTTACATGGGGTGGTTGCCTCTAAGGCAGTGTTATTTAATATGGGGTTGGTGCAGGATGGTAGGTGTGAGAGGTGTGGTATGTTGGAAACGGTGTTGCATGCGATTTATTTTTGTGAAGCTCTGGGGCCAGTGAGGGAGTGGATGGTGGGCGTGGTTTTCAAATTTGGGGGGGAGGGATACAGTTGTTGAGGGCGTTATTTCTGGACTTGGGAGAAATGGAAGGCAGGGATAGGAAGGGTATCATGTATTGTTTGGTGGATTTTGTGTGTGGGTCGTGGAGGTTGCGGGGGGTGGGAATAGGGGAACGGATTAGGGCTCTGGCAGCGGAAATGTATAGAACGAAGTGTAGAAACAGGCAGGTGTATGGGGGGGATTGGGTTCGAGTTTTTAGTTTTGGCTATAGGACTTTCAGGGTGGCAGATTTGTTGCTGGGGTTTCCAGAGGTTAAGGGGTCTTGATTCTGCGCAGGTTTAGGTACGTATGGATAAGTTTCTTTAGTGTTGTGTGTTGATATGGGAGGGGGGGGATGGTTGACTTTTGCTTTGGGGGACGGAGGACTGGTGGGTGTTGGGGGTAGCTGAGTATGGATGGTATGGATGTGTGTGGAGGGAGGGGAAGTGAGGAAAGGGAAGTGCGAGGTTTACAGGGGTAGGGGTGTCATTGGGAAATGCAAGGGTTTGCCTTTGTCCTGTGCTGGGTGTTAACATTGGGTGATGTGTGTTAATATATGTTAGAAATGGATCTGTTGCACAAGTCTAAGATAATGAAACCTGATGGAAGAGTTCCGTGGACTTATGGTTTGACTTGGTCTGGCATTGGTGAAGCAATATACCTGCATGAGGTTCATGTAAGTTGACGTTGGTGTATTTGTTTATTTCGTGGTGCACACTGTTGAGCACTGTAAAGACTTATCATATGTAGTGGTAATGTGTTAATTATGATTCAGGACCTGTGATACCTGTGGTATCAGGCATAGGTCTGTGAGAGTTTATTAGGTATGTTTGTACTCCATGAGGTGTGGTAAACTGTGGTACCGGGTACAATGTAATGATGGCTAAGGCAAGACTTATTGTACAGTAGGAGGAGATCCACTATTCATGTATCTTATGTAAGTGCTCATGGAGGGTGTGCGCCTCTTTGGGTGGTACGGCGTGGAACAATATTGTATTCTGTGTGGAGATGGGTTACCTATGTTTTTATAGATTAAGCCAGTTGTACATATTTGTATGTAAGATAGGGTTTTGGCACATGTATCTGTGGATATGTAATGTATTATGTTGGTGGTGAAAGGGGCAATTATATTCTGGGAATTGGAGAAATAGGTATCTAATTATATTGTTTTGACATAATTAATGCAATACGAGTGTTGTGATTCTTGGTGCATTTATTTATTGCACTTGTTTTATGTATATTTGATACAACCTAATAAAATGTAAAAAAAAAATATATTAAATCTAAACAAGTCATACTCAAAAAACAATGTTTGATATTTTCCTCTTAGGTCAAAAATGTCACAATTTTCTTCCCGCCCACAATAGTGCCGGGTTCCCGCCCATAGCAGTGCCAGGTTTGTGCCCATAACAGTGCCAGGTTCGTGCCAGACTAAACACTATGATAATGATAATCTCAGAATATTGAAAGAATAATAACAGTTCTGTTGGCAATTACATTATTATTATTATTATTATTATGAAAAGAAGCGCTAAACCACAAGGGTCATACAGCTCTGGCAATTACATAGTAGTTTTTTTAGGATAAAACTATAAGGTGCAACGCTGAATTAATTATCAACAACTCTCTGATTTACAGGTTTGTGTTGTTCTCTGCACATAGGACTTTGAATTTACTGCAGTTACTGAAAATGACAATTGTCGACTTATTGGTCGTCTTAATCTTGCACACCTTAAATACATCCAGGTGACTACTGTCACCCCCTAGTATACTCTGGTGTAGACTCGTGGGAACCAGACAACCACGATCACCTGAGCTAGATTCGAACATACTGTATTTCTCACAAGTTTCACATTACAAGCAATCAGAAGCAACACCAACGATAATTCCCAAGTGTTGATACAGCTGACAGTTAGCAACATTATTGCTCATTGGTTAGGTGTATTTAAAGTAGAATATAGACCTGTCATGCGGTGCGAGAGTTGTCCCACGATGACCCGGTCATCCCACACTTACCTGTCAAGATAACAAAGGAAAGTGTGGATGACTGGTGTCGTGGGACCTCTCCACCTGATAGTCCCCACTTTAAATACACTGAGCAATGAGCACAATGTTGCTAACCAGTCAGCTGTATCCTTTGCAAGTATCGTTGGTGTTACTTCTGATGTAATGTGAAACTGTGAACCCCAGTATGTTCAGGTACTCAGGTGACAGCTCTGGACTACTGAGTCCCCCTTGACGTAGTCACCTGAATGGCCCAAGGTGTGCAGGTGAACGACAATAAGTCGACAATTCGCTCATTTTCAGCAACTGCAGTAAGTCCAAAGTCTATGTGCTGAAACAACACAAAACCCACCTTCAAATCAGAGAGTTGACCGATAGTGAGTCAGCGTTGCACCATGGATTTTATCCTAAAAAACTACTAATAATTGCCAGAGCTGTATGACCGTAATGATTTAGCGCTTTCTTTTCATAATAATAATATGTATTGCCAACGAAACTGTTTCAATATTCTGAATTATCGTATCAGCCGAATAGTGCAACTTTTGAACCTGGCAGGCACAAACCTAACGACGAACCTTTTGAGCGGGCTTTTTGACGTACCTAAAAGGAAAATATCAAACATTATTTTTAATTATGACTGTTTGGATTTAATATTTTTTTATTGAGTTGTATCAAATATGCACATAAAAAAAATTGCAAATAATGTGCGCAAATACAGCATAATGACTGCATGAGCCATGATGAAACAATATGTTGAATGCCTATTTCTCAATTCCCCAATTGCCCCTTTTCACCTGCATTACATCACGGAGTATGTAAAACAATAGCACATGCTGGCTTGTGCTAAAAACATGGGTAACCATCTCCACACAAACTCTGTGATTACCTTCACAAGCACATAACGCACACTCATGTAGTGGATCCACACTGTGACAGAAGTCTTTGCCCTTAGCCCTCATTGACCCAGTACCTGATTCCACACCTCATGGAGTAGGCATACTGTGGAAACTCGCAGACCTATGCTGTTTCCCCAGGCATCACAGATGCGTCTCGACAACATTACACCCATATGGAAGCAAGGATGGCTGCAGTCTTTCAACACCGCAGCCTGTGAATGCACAGGTATGAGCCTCGTGCGGAGCTAGCTAGCCAATGCCGGGCCCAGGCCATAAGTCCACGGAACTCTTCCATCGGGTTTCATTATCTTGGAGCTTGTGCAGCAGTATGTTGCGCATCACCCAATGTTAACACCAGCACAAGGACAGGCAACCTGCGTGTTTCCACCTGTGACTCAGCCTTCCTTCCTCCTTCCACTCCTGCCTTAGCCTGCTACCCCAACACCCTGTCCAGTCACCCCCAGAAGCAAGGTCAGCCATCCCCCTATCAGCACACGCTTGCTAAAGAGCTTGTCCGTACCCAAACTGCGCGGGTCAAGACATAACCTCTCAGCTGTGCCGCCTAGTCTATGGCCAAGGCAAAAATAGAACCCAGCCCCCCATACACCTGCCTGTTTCTGCTTCGTTCTATACATTTGCTCTGAAACCTAATCACTATTCCGCAACCTCCACGACCCACACACAAAATCCACCAAGCAATACATGATACCCTTCTATCCCTGCCTTCCATTTCTCCCAAGTCAGAAATAACATACACCAACAACTGTATCCCTCCCCCAAATTTGAAAACCACGCCCACCATCCACTCCCTCACTGGCCCCAGAGCTTCCACAAAATAAATCGCATGCAACACCGTTTCCAACATACACCTCTCCCTACCATCTGCACCAATTATATTAAATAACACTGCCTTAGAGGCAACCACCCCATGTAAAAATCTATACATCTGTTCCCGGTCCTTGCCCTTAACCTAAGCTCCCTAAATCCCTCAGATCCTAACCCAGTCATATACCGGAAAAACTGCCGCCCCTTCAGCAACCCTCCAAGCCCATCATCTGTTACCCTCAACAAGTGAGATTCCACAATCACCAATAAATTCCTCTAGGTCTCGACAGTACTCCAAATCCTTGCCCCCACCACTCCACCTTCCTCCACGCACTTAACTCCCTCCACCCACCTCCCCCAGACCCCCTCCTGACTAAACATCGTTTCAGATACAAACACTAATCTTGGCTCAACCATATTAAATGAACCTACCAGCTACCTTGTTCCACAACAATGTCCTTCCACAACCAATGTCTTTCCCACCAGCCCCATATATACCTGAAAACCCTATGTCCCCTTTTTTGCGTCCACCTGCAACAAGGGTATACTCCCGCAACATGCCAGATTCTGCTATGGGTGGCAGGTGACGTGATTACCCTCTGCATAATGTCAAATCACCGGACTCAGCAGACATCGTGACGTGTTTCGCTGCACATTGTTCTGAAATCACACCTGCGCCTGATTCCCTATCCCTCATGTATGCAATTCCACATATATTGATGCTATCTACCTCATTCCAACCAAACCCCCTGACCCAACCTCCCCACCGCCCCTATCTCCAGCAATTTCGACTTAAGCATTCCTCTCATTCCTGTTGCCGGCGCAAAATGTATCGCACCTTCTAACTGTCTCGAAACCAATCACCGTCCTAAAACGCATAATGGTATCGTCTACATAACCACAATATTCATCCTCCCCCCTCCCCAACCTACCACCCAATAATCTATAAAAAGGATCTTGCACACAAGCAAAGAATCTGCGACAGGAGACAACTGTCGCAAACCTACATCCCCACCCACCTCTGATCTACCCAATTCAATTGTACACGCACGCACCTCATATAAACCTAATCCATTCCACTACCTCTCCCAAATCCCTGTCTCCTCATTACCTCAATAATACCTTTCTTTCTATGCTATCATACGCCCCTTCAATCAATGCTAAGATACCCTTCCACTGAGTATCTAAAAATCTTTTATCCTCTCATGCCCACTAATCACTCCCCTGCCTGGTATCCCCCTTGTCCTTCACAATCACTTTTCAATCATTTTTTTTAATCTGTTACCTAATATTTTTGCAGAAAATTTTATAGTTCGTGTTCATCAATACCAGAGGCTTATAATTACTCAGCATATTACCTACCTTTCCTTTCTTTACTAATACCATCACTCCCATGGGCCTCTCTTCCCCATCTTTCTGCCCCTCTTCATTCTATTCATCACCTTCACTACACAATCTTTTACACTGTCCCAGTTTTCCATAAAACTCATAAGCCAGTCCATCTATCCCGGGGGCTTTGCCTTTACTCAGCCCACTCACTGCCCCCCATACTTCCTCTTCACTAATTACCCCCCATCTCCTCCTATCCCCTTCTAACCCCCCCAAAATCAGCCCCTTTAGAATTGCGCAAGCATCCAAATCTACATCCACACTGTTCAAATGTCGTAAACCACTTGTCACATACACACCGATCGCCTCTGTACTCCTAATATTCATTCCCCGCTCATAACCATCCAAACCCTCCTCTGCTTTCAAAATTCCACTGTCATCCTCTCCCTACGCAATCTATATTTACCTAACACATATTTGGACGGTTTATCCCCACAACACATCTATACCCTGCCTCCATCCTCACGTCCCAAATCTCATTCTGTAGTTCTATCAACTATTCTTCAAGTCACGTATTTCCCCTGTAACTGCCTGGCCCCCTCACACAACAACTCTGTAACAGTCCTTCTATGTATTATTGTGCCCATATCTCCCGTCCGCCTCCTCCTTACCGCTACGTTGGTAAAACCTCCGAATTCGCGATTTCCCCACTGACACCCACCAGGTCTTCCGCCCGATGCCCTGACTCCCATAACCTATCCCACCAACCCGCAAACTCCACCCTTTTATCCCCACCCAATACCAACCTAACATTTAGTTTCTAATAACTCCTAACCACTTCGCTTCCTCCCAACCAATCCACCTCCACTAACACTCCCCTGTGGTCAGAGAAACCCACATCAAAGAACTAACCCTACCCACCACCACAGCCCCAGAAACATAAATCTGTCTAACCCTAGCCCCATAACCTTCTAACAAAGTAAGCTCCCCATACCTCCTACTCCTATATCCCCAACCCCGCATGTAACAATTCCCTCAGTTCGATCAACACCCCCTCCCCTCTGGGCTCTACGTCCCTCTCCCGAATGACGCAATTAAAATCTCTCCCAACAAGTGTTACCACAGGCAATCCCCTGAAAGCATAAATCATCACATCCCTAACAAAATCCACCTTCACTCTCCTAGACTGTTCAGCCGGTATATATACTCCTAAGAAACAAACTCTCACCCCACCCCACTCTCCCTCTACCCACACTATCAGCCCCCCTCCACACTCCTCCCAGGCATATAATTTAAAAGGACTTGATTCTGCCACTGCTACCACCACCCCGCCCTTTAATTTTCCTGACGACCCCGCATACACCCTGTTACCAGCCAATCGTAACTCACTACCACACTTATAATTATGTTCTTGTAGAAAAGCCACTGTCACACCATACCTCCTCAATGTACATTCAACCCATGCCCTTTTAATATCCGCTTTCAGACCGTTGACATTTAATGTTAGACACTTGAATATAACTGCGAAGGTTTGCCCTTAGGCCGCGATGGAGGCTGCGAGATCGCCTTCCCCTTACTGCCTGTCTTACATACCTGCTTCCCACCCTTGATCGTGTCTCTATCATTTAAGACTCCCAGGTTCTTTCTCGCCACCTCCACCATCGACTTTTTACCTGTCCTCTGTGCCAGGGTTAGATCCACTTCACTATCTGTCACTGTGCCCGACCGCTTCCTCGATCCAGGCACCACATCCATACTATCCTCCCTCTCGAGACACTCAACACTCTCCGGTTGATGTACCTCAACCGTGATCTGCTCACATACCAATGTCTGCTTCTCAACACTGCTACTCACCATCTCATCCACCACTTCCACTGCCTCATCCAAATCTGCACATGCCTCCACACTGAGAACTGGTAGAGGGTCATTTAATATTTCTCTTAACACCTCCTCTAAAGGCGTGTCCTCTCCACTGCACAGGTGCGCTCCACCACCAGCAGGAATCTCCTGCGCAGACTCCACTGGCAATGTATGACATACCTCCTTCGACCCTTCAACTATTTCACTCCATAATTTTTGTCCATTGTCCTTAGCATCCACCTTCTGTATTTGTACATCCTGTCCACGCCGCCCTGCATCAGCTCGTTGCCCTGTCCTGCGCATGCAATCAGCCGCTACATGCTCGTATGCACCACACAGCCTGCAGGTCCTACGCTGTCCCATATACATGACATACACCTGCGTCCTGAATGCCGGCAGGATAAGTCGATGGTATCGCTGACGTAGCATCATCTTCAGGAGTATGACCCTTGAAGAGTCCACCAGTGGTCCTTCACTCCACTTTCCCGCCATGGCAGCATGTACAATTCCGTAGTCACCAAATATTTCACTGAGATCGAAGGCCGCTTCAAGCGGTACATTCTTAACCCGAATCCAAGAGTAAGTCTGGGGACATCCTTCAGACGTACCTGTAGGCCAGAATACACCGTATAGACCCTGTCCTGATGTTGGTCGACGATCCTCTCATACACCTCGGCTGTTAAGAGTTTTATAAATACTCTATTAACACCGTTAAGTGCTACACCATACAATTCTTCTGTGGCCAATCCATAGACGTCTCTTAATATATTCAAGTACCGTAGGGCCCTAGCTGGGTGCAATACCCAGTCACCTGTCTATACAGACGGTGTTTACTCTGCGTCTGCTCGCTGTCGCCATCTTCACTGAAAAAACAAGTTATTGTAGAGAACCGCTAGGTGGCAGCCCAGGGCACAGCACACCCGCACCCAACAAGAGCTGGGTAGCCAATGATTAGATTTAATATTAATTTAAGTTTAAGTGATCACTGAGAATAGTGTAGCAATAAGCAATGAATTTCTGTATTAGCGGCCTATTTGATGGGTTAAGTGGGAATGTTATTTAAGACTTAGCTGACGTATTCCTGGAAAAATATTATTTTCTGTGATTATTTTATTCGTAAGTGATTTTGGCTTGATGGGTACTGACTGCAGCTTTTATACACTAAAATATACGTAGGTAGGTACGTATGTATTTATACGTAACAGTGGTACTGGCTATGAGAAATAAATCTACATTGGCACTACTCAATCTACTGAATAACTAAGTTATACATAATGACACTAAAACTAACCTAACACAACCTACACACTGCTTCTGAGTACAGTGCTACACAAGTACAAAGGATTGATAAAATAATATAATGGCTGCAATCAAAGGTGTCATATTGCTGATGGTAACACAATGCAGCGTACACTGCGACCCCTCCCCACACACTGCGACCCCTCCCCAAACAGTGCGACCCCTCCCACACACTGCGACCCTCCCCACATCAATTATGACCCCTACTGATGTAAACAATATATAGAAGCCATAGAATGAGAACCAAGATAGATGTCATGCCCTTAATGTATCACCGTGACATACAGTATATATTTTTTCACATACACACATTCCATATATTCGTCCCTAAAGGAACCCATGAATACACTCAACACACACACACACGGGGCCAGGATCTATGACTCGACCCCTGCAACCACAACTAGGTGAGTACACACACACTACCACACAGTTTAAACAGAACTTCATGAAGGTTACACGTTTTGCAAACCAACTTTCAACACTACAATGTAATTCATCCCACACACATTTCACATACATGCTGAACACCCCCTTTCCCTGAAACTCCAGTGCCCTGGGATCCCAACCAAACACACTTACCCCATTCTTCTCTCCCCACCAGGAGCCCAGTACCCTCCAGGCACGGGCTCCACCACGGTCATAATGCTAACAAACCCCCGACACTAATACTCAAGTAATCCCTCGTGAAACTCTTCCCCTTACAACAAGTTATTCCTACATATAGTTCTATAAAACTTCGCCGTCAGAGTACGACGTCGTACTTCCATATCTCCTCCCTCACGAAAAGCCCAGATGAAAGAAATATAATCAACAACAACATAAGCCGCAGCTCTCCCTAGTGTATCAGTAACCCCACTCAAGTGTAAACTCAACGCCCTCAATAGTGAAACATTCCTACAACCTGTCACCCAAATTAACACACGAGCGAGCCTTCGCTGCAATCCCTCACAACACCCACAGAAGTACATTACATGAAATGTAGTGTCATCAACCCTACAAGCTCTACAAGCTCCATCCTCCACCACCTTCCTATACGATAACAACACTCTAGCAGGTAGACTTCCATGTAAAAACTTGTACATAACCTCTCGTTCCCTCGGAGGGATGCTTAATTTCGCAAACATACTCCAAATGCTTCCCCAATCATACATAGGATATAAGGAAACTACAGGAGCCCATATACCTCCCATCAACACCTTATACAAGACCCTAATCTTAATTTGTCCCGGCTCCCTCACTGACATCATCACCCTCAAGAGCCGCAAACAATCTCGAAAATCTATCTCTCTAAAAGTCTTAAGTAACAGCATACACTCGCTCAAGACATCCCTCTTTGAATGGACTTGCATGTAGCACTGCCCTTTTAACATAAACACACAATACATATTTGCGAAGATCAAATAACACCAAACCTCCCCTTCTCACTAGCAACGTGATGACTTCCCTCCACAACCATTCACACTTTGAGGACCACAAGAACCTAAAAATCTTACCCTGAATCCGTCGTATCATCACTCTAGTTAAAGGGTACACAGTTGCAACATAACATGCCTTACTGTACAGGAGGGCGTTTACAGTAAAGGCCCTCTGCACGAGTATTAAATGAATTTAAATCTATTAACATGAATCTAAATCTATTAACAATGCTATTCTCAACGCTCTCCGAATTTGCCACCCTCGCCTCCTCTCTATCACCCGCATCCACAATCCCACAGACCTTTAATGATCGCTCCACATTCGTCTTTAATGAGCAATCCCAGTCCCTACGGTGTTCCCATTCACCAAGACCCAATATCTTAGATTTATATATGTTCACTTCCATACCTGACACCTTCCCAAACTTTCCAACTGCCCCTTCCAGTGCGAGAAGGTTCGTGTGCTCATTCACTAATAACGTTGTGTCATCAACATATTCCACAACCACTGGATAAACTCTCCTACCCACACTCATCTTACCACCAAAAACTCTTCTCTCGCCATCTGAGACAATGGAGAGACCTGCCACAGACCTCTACCCATAAGTACAACCCCACCTATTCGACCGTTAACCTGAATTCTAGCCATTGCCCCGCTATATAACACTGGTCTGCATTTGAAATGTTTTTAATTTTTATTTTTATTCATAGTTGCGATCTTACATATTTTCGGGCTGCTGATTGTAAATATCTAAACCATTTTGCTGTATCACATATGGATTTTGAATAATAAAATACAAATTAATTATAAAAAATGTGATTTTTAAAAAAAAATTGCTTTATTAAAATTAGGCAAGTAATCATGGAAAAGTACATTCTGTTAGTTTTAAGAATATATAAATTCCAAATCAACATGAATCAAATCAAATGATTTTATTAAAAAAATATGCTCCTAATGGTTAGCCAACATACTGAATCAAAGAAAGGAGGACCTCTTTGATTTTCACTTGTGCTGTGCATCGAGACAATTACATTTCAATGACCAGCAGTAATCTGCCATCATGCTGACAGTCCAAGTCATTGAGCTCAACTTGGTTGAAGGGTTTGGGATCGTCATTTGTTGGTGGTTCATAGTCTACTTCCATCTCCTTATAATCACTGGTATCAGACTGATGAAATTTGCCATGTCTCGGGTGGCACAGGTACAGGAATATCTTCAGAGTGTGTAATAGGCCTTCTTGCTGAAGGAATATTTGGGTTTATTATGCGATCTTTAGTCTTCTTGTTGAATCCAGCTACTTTAGTCATACAAAAGTAGCAGTCATCATGGTGGTTCATCTGCTCACGTTATACCATTGGTACTCCAGTTTTCCAACTGACCATATTTGGAGCTTACTGATGCAACTCTTGCAAGCTTTGTGTGGTGCAAATGGTTTGTCCTGGTCTCCAAGTTTGCAGCCAAAATAAGTAAAGTAGCAGAGCTTCAATAAAGGAGTAATGTTGCTCCGGGAATCTGAATGGGGTGAATTGCTCGAAGACATAGCAAAATATGTCTGGTGAATTTATGCAGCCTCTAGACTTATTAATAATCTGAAAATAAAGAAAAATGAATTTGATTTAACATTTAATTTAATATAACATAAGTTTTAATTGGTAATATACCACTTTCTCATTTACTTATGTTATAAGAAAGAGAAAGTAACGTTTCCGTATAACTTGACAACCTGATGTGATAGAGATGACTAAAAAACACAATGAATCACTATTTTCCATATATATACCGAAAAAGATACCATAGTCAACAAAAAAGACCATGCAGACCAGTGTAATGTATCCATCAACCTTACTACTTCCTTCCCAAACCGAAATACAATGCATTGCTTCCCTTCCACCGAATCATATGCCCCCTTCCTCCCTGTCTCTTGCAGTGCACTCACAAAGTCCACAATAATTGAATGTCCTGATAACATGTATCTACCCTGAATACCATACTGTCCAGGCGTGACTACACGACCCACTACACACCTTATTCGATTGACCAATACCTTGGCGAAGATTTTATAATCGGCGCACAAAAGGGAAATATCACGATAATCATCAATATTCCCTGTTTCTTACCCTTAGGGACTAACACCACAACTGCTGTTGACTGCACAGACCCCAATCTACCTCCATTTTTCATAGCATTCAGCAGACGCACCAAAATCCCCCGTAATAAGTCAAAATGCTTAACTTAAAATTCAACTGGAATACCATCCAACCCAGGTGATTTACCCTTTGCCATAGCTGACAGTTTACTAAAAATTTCTTCCTCCACAATGGCTTCCCCCAACGCTATCCTGTCCCGTTCATTAAGATTACATGACATTACCTCACAAATATCAGACACTGTGCTTTCTTCCACTCCCTTCGTTTTCCAATACTGCTCATGCCATCTATCAACAAAAACACCCATCGCCTCAGTGGTTTACAGGACTTGCCCCTCTATGATGACCCTAGCATCACAATGACCCTTTGTACATGGAACTGTAGTAGCCTTCCTCCACCGCTGCTGTGCTCAAAAAACACAGGCTGAAGGTTTATTTCCCCATAAAACCTCCTCCACCGCTGCCTGTACCCTAACTGCATCGTACCGCTCATTATGCAATCCCCTAATTAATGACTTCAAGCTCACCATTTCATCAACACGGTACATCCCGTTGTCGCCCCTTCTCTGATATTGATGCAGTCTATCCTCATAATAATTCATTAACCCATATTTCATGGTATTGAGCCTTTGGCTTCCCCCACAAAAAATTTACGGATCTCGGGTTTTGCCACCTCATCCCAACAACACACCAATCCCCCATCACACACCCCATATTTATTTGCCTCCCACCATACTTGAAAACCCACAACCGCTTCCTCGTCCATTAAAACCCTAGTATTTAATTTCAAATAACCCCTGTGCCTCATAGCCAAAGTATTTAAAAATCATGGACTGTTAGAAGCATCCTGATAAAGAATGCACCCCAACAACGTGTTGGTTGTGTTTACAGAGTTGGTTGCAATGGTTGCAGTCTCTCCTGTTTGGGATAAACTGGAAAATCATTGGAGGTGAGAATGTCCCAGCACCGTTATTCGATAGGTATAGCACAGGAGTCGAACGCAATTTTCAACCATATTTGAGCTTGTAATAACCCAGCAAATTGGCGGGAAGCAAGAATCATCTCCCCTTGTTCCTCCTGGCTTGATAGGAATATTGTAGAATCGGCAATTATTAAGCATGATAGGCAGTCATTATACAATATCAGTGACGGGCTGTTCAAATTAGATGCGTTTTTAGTTGAGGCAATAGTACACAGTCTAAAATTTGGCTCTTATATGAATGCATTAGATTGTCTTAAATGTAGTCCCACCGAGGAATTAGGGCCTATTTTTCCTGCAGTTTCTGAAGGTTGAACCAGAGTTTGCCTCAGAATTATGTGGGTTGAATATCTGTGGCCGTCTTTCTTGTTATTGCAGATGCCTCCTCCTTTAAATGAGTTTATTTTAATGATCCCCGTTTCCTTTACATAACTTTTAGAAGTCTCCCCCGTAAATGTTACCGTTTTCTCGTCAATTTAAATGAAAACGTCTCTTGGAAGGCTACCCTATAACTGCCAGAGACTTCTATATCACTCACAATATATTTGTGAGTAAAGTTATTGATGTCATAGCAGAATATGACCGATTTTTTTATTATTGCCACGTTAATTTCGTTAAGGCTATTACAATATCAATGCTTGGACGATTTTTCTAATGCTATAGTATTCATCCTTCTGGCTGTGGACACTGTCGTGCCTGGGGGCACTTCCGGTACCCTCCTCTCTCCCTGAATCACTCACTCACTCCAGTGAAGACGGTCCTCTCGGAATGTACTTGCTTGGACATCCTCCTCTTTTCTGCAATTTTGCAAGCTCCTGATGATGTCTTGATTGCAACATGGAAGGCCTAGTGCTATCATTCTACTCCCCCCATGTTTGTTTTGCATCCTGTATTGATTGGTTTCCGATATTTGCTTCAGGGAGAACTTTGAGTTTTCCCCGAAGTAAGTTTATTCTTCTCTGAGGATGAGGGACCCCAAGACAGTTCCAGAGGTGGTACCTCCCTCTATATAATATATATATATATATATATATATATATATATATTCCGGGAAGGCAAATCCTGTGTAACAAACCTCCTAGAGTTCTATGATAAAGTAACAGAGGTAAGGCAGGAGAGAGAAGGGTGGGTTGATTGCATTTTCTTGGACTGCAGGAAATATATATAGATAGATATATATATATATATATATATATATATATATATATATATATATATATATATATATATATATATATATATATATATATATATATATATGTCGTGCCGATTAGGTAAAACTGGCCAATTAGCAAGAACTCATCTAAAATTAAGTCTTTTCTAATACGTTTAAAGATATATTTTTTCATTTATGTTAATGTAAAAATTTATAATTTGAAGCAAGAGAAACTTTGAAAATCTACCTAACCTTATTACAACAAGCGCAATTTAATTTAGCCTAACCCAACTAAATATATTTTAGATACGTTAACATTAATTTAATAATAAACAAACACAATGAAATATATTTTTTTCGTTATGTTCAGAATGATTTTGGCGAAATTATTGCATACACAAATTTTCACTTGTCTTATATGGAAGGTGAGCGTTGCTATTTAAGCAAAATCAAGTTTTACCTAATCGGCACGACATATATATATATATATATATATATATATATATATATATATATATATATATATATATCTTATATATATTATAATATAGTTTAGGCTTCTGGCCGGGGCTCACCCGTTTTAAAGGTAAAGCACCTGCGTACTGTTGTCCATGAGGATGCTAATTTACTGTAGCTTCCTTCATGGGCAAGCTCTGGTGCACAATATCCACAGGTTGATGAATAGGACGAGTTTTCACCACATGAATGTATTTGTCGAAACATTTCACAGCCGCAGCAGCAGCAGCAGCAGCAGCAGCAGCAGCAGCAGAGCTTCTGTCTGATATAGGCGACAGTTGAGAAAATGTCTGAGAAGACGAAATGCTTCTCAAACATTATTTTCAACGTTTTCTAACTCAACATTTGCTAACATCTGTCTATGCTGAGGTTCGAAACAACTTTCTAATTGAGGGGGAAGGAGTTCCTTGGTGCTACGTAGGGATCAAATCTAAATGCCAGATAAATACCGTTTTCCTTCCCCTCCTAATTGGGGAAATATTTGCACAGAGTAATTCAGCTCTAAGTCCGCTTTCGGATCCGGGGGAGACAGTGACCGGGGTATGACTCCCGGTGTGGCAGTCAACAGATGTTGTTGGTCACTGAGAATCCTGGTACGCAGGGAAGTGTACAGTGTGGTTTCCATGGAGCGTCAGCACTTTCTGCCGCACATAAACAGATCGTGGTTATTGGGGCAAGTTTATGGTTTATTTTTATTTCTCCTCAGAGTCGTCCTTCTTACACCCTCCCCCTTCCCCTTTCCTTTTAAGAAAGATGTGTCATTGTCATGTTCAAGCTGTCTGCTCCAGGGTCCCTGATCCCTGCAGCACACACTCTTCACCCTGGGAAGCCCACTAATCTTCCTCAGAAGCTGGCATCACTATCGGTCAACACCTAGTTGACTGACTACAGTACCTGCGTTAACCCTGAAACCTAATACTGGATCTGACATTCCTTTCTTATTCACTTCATATGTAACACGTTATCAGGAGACCACTTCCCCTTCACAACGTATTTCTTAGATAGTCTTGGACGAAATTATTTTTCCCTGCAGCCGACAACATTTACAGGTTACAGATCAAGGAATTGGCAAACACTCGTGACACAGCATACCAACATAACTGACTCAGCTTGGTATCAGCTGTGATCATAAGTAACACCATTACACAAAACTCTAGGATTTTTAACTCCGAGGTTTATGATGTCGACCAAAACAGATCCTTCCATGTTACAGAGAATGGGATGTAGTATATTGTCGTACGTCATGTAGATCAGGCCCAAATTTCCCACTTCCGCTCTATCAACAATATCCTGGTAACAGTACAAAGATATTTCATCCTCATTTCGAGGTGTGGATGTGTTCTCATCCTCAACACCAGCAGCTTCAACTCTCACCACAACAGTAACTCGTACCTGAGCTGCCCAAGGTCTAGTAAGTCATACAATTAATATACACAAATTTATTTTCGAAGAGATCTTCCACCCTCGGTGTATATAGCAGAATAGTACATACAGGTTAGTGAAATCCACCAATCATCACAGCAGTGCAGATAATACTGGTATGTTGGCCATCCTGTCAAACAACACAGCAGTGCAATAATACTGGCATGTTGGCCATCCTGTCAAACAACACAGCAGTGCAGATAACACTGGCATGTTGGCCATCCTGTCAAACAACACAGCAGTGCAGATAATGCTGGCATGTTGGCCATCCTGTCAAACACCACAGCAGAAGGAAGGTCGTCACAGATGATAATGTTCATGACTTGCCGGAAGGTCGTCAGAATGTAAAGGTTTAGGCTTGCCGGAAAAATCGTCACGAAAGATAATGGTTCATGACTTGCCGGAAGGTCGTCCAAAATGATAATGGGTTTATGACTTGCCGGAAAGGGCATCGGGTAATGGTTCCATGACTTGCCGGAAGGTCTCCCTAAATAATGGGTTTTTGAAAATTGGGGGAAAGGGCTCCCCATATGATAATGTTTGACTTGGCGGAAGGTCGTTACAGATGATTCTCATGACTTGCCCGGGAAAAGGGGGGGAAGAGATAATGGTTCATGACTTGCCGGAAGGTCGTCAGAGATGATAATGACTTGCCGGAAGGTCGTCAGAAATGATAATGGGTTCATGACTTGCCGGAAGGTCGTCCCCCAGTTTCAACTCTTAATGTAGGGTACTGTTGCGTATCTTGGGATCGCAATTATGTCTGTTTTTCCCAACCGGTTATAATGACTTGCAGAGTAATTATAATAATATTGTGTTACAAGTCCCTATCGTTGTAACACCACAGCTTAAAATACTCTTATGTAACACATAGTAACATCTGATACAAAGATCATAATTTATACACAGAGTTAAAACAGATCTGTAAAGATGATGATGTCAAACATAGTATTAGTGACCACTTGTAAAAATAGTTACAAGATAAAAAAAAGAAAACATTATAGATAAAATCAGAATTAAAGAATCATACTGTAGTATACAGTAATCCCGAAGATACAAAGATTACTCTGTAATATGTATGAAAACGGAGTATTTACCGATTCATTTTAAATAATAATCGTAATCATATTATTTTGACTTGATGTTTTATAGTCAACTAACATTTTTCAACTGTTCAGTAATGGTTTTTTTGTATTGACGGAGGACAATGGACAACTTGAGTTTAATTATTTGTACACCCAGTCGCAGCCCAACCTTGGTGGAGGTAGGGTGTGCTTTCTGGGTCTCCTGGTGGCAGTATCATACAACAGTGTTGCCTGCAACATGACTGCCAGTTACAGGCGACGTGTAAACACCGTTTGCATTGAGCTTTCAGGGAGCTGTATACCCTAGTACGGCTGGGTGTGCTGCTGCCCTTTATAATTAGGGGCAATTTTTGGAACCCCGATTGCCGATCTGTATGGGGTTTCCTTAATGGTGCCGTGAGGATCTTTGTCAAGTTTTCCAGCACTGGTGCTTATGAGGCAATTGTGGATACATATCAGGAACGGGGGATTGTGGTTCAAACTGGCTTGGAGGTACGTCTACGAGATGTATCCATGCATTTTTCTTTGGGTATGGATAGGAATACCCGTTTGGGGGCTGATGGGAAATGGGGTGCGGAAGGTTTTTTGGGCAGTTTGGAGTTATTCACGCTGCTACTGTGGGGCATTGGGCCCAGGGGGGTGTATGCAGGACTGCCGGAGGGCTCTTTTTTCCTTTGACTCTGGCATGGCAGATTCCACGTATGTCTTCATGGAAGAATTTAAAAACCCCGGTGTACGTTACGATCCTGGGCAGATACGCACCTGTCGGCTCGGGGGCCCCAAGACATATGGCAGTGATGTGGAAAAACGA